>RJWM01004042.1:0-105921 GCA_004363535.1 Dasyprocta punctata | reverse complement strand
GTATCCAGTTACATTACTCAATTTGGTTATTAAATCTGGGCTTTTCTTTGTTGATAGATTTTTAATTACATCTTCAATTTTATTGATTGATATTGGTTTATTTAGTATTTTTATATCTTCTTGACTTGGTTCTCATAATTTTTATATAAGTATCTGTCCTTTTTTCTGCATTTTCTAATTTATTAGAATATAAATTTCCAAAGCTGGTATGGATGATCTCTTGGATTTCTGTGATGTCTTTTGTGATTTCAACCATTTTATTGTTAATTGAATGGGTTTGATTCTTTTCTTTCCTTTTTTTGATAAGGTTGAATAAAAGTTGATTTAATTTAATTTTTCAAAGAGCCAACTCTTTGATTCACTGATTCTTTGTGTTTTTTTAGTCTCCAATGCATTAATGTCTGCTCTGATCTTTGTAATTTCCTCCCTCATACAAGCTTTTGGCTTAGCCTGCTCTTTTATTATGGAAGTGTGAGGTTCACCATTAACTTGTATATATGTGCATACTCTTCCTGATACAAATATTTACTGCCATAAATTTCTCTCAGGATTGCTTTCATTGTATTCCTTAATTCCAGCATGTGGAATTGTCGTTATCATTCAACTGTAAAAACTGTCTAATTTCTTCTTTAATTTCATCCATGATCCACTGGTGCTCAAGTTTAATTTACCTATGTTTGTGAAGTTTTTGTGGTTTCTTTTGCCATTCCTAATTTCATTGCACTATGGTCTGATAATATGCATGGGATAATTTTAATTCCTTAGTATTTATTAGAACATGTTCTATGAGCTAGTATGTGGTCTATTTTGGAGAACATCCCATGTGCAACTGAGAAGAATCTGTATTCTGATGTGAGTTGGAACACTCTGTAGACATCTACTAAGTCCTTTTGTTCAAAAGTTTGGTTCAGTTCTAATATTTCATATTGAATTTTTGTCTGTTGATCTGTCTTTTTGTGACAGTGGTGTATTGAGATTCCTCCAATACAATTGTATTAGAATTTATTTAATTTTTCAAGTCCATTATTATTTTTTACATAGTTGGGAGCACTGGTAGTTGCTACATATATATTCATGATTTTACTCCTTATGAGAATGTGACATTCTTTATCTCTCTTGATTTGAAATTCACTTTGCCTGCAAATAGAATAGCTATCCCTGCTTTTTTCTGGGTTCCTATCACATGGTATATTGTTTTCCATCCTTTAACTTCCAGTTTATGAGCTTCTGTTTCAATTAAATGTGTTTCTTGTATGCAGTATATTGTTGGACCTTGCTTCTTGATCCATTCTGCCATTCTGTGTCTTTTGATTGGTGAATTAAGACCATTAACAATGATGGTTACAACTGATATGTATTGACTTATCCTTGTCATGGTATTTTCCTATTGTTGGCTCCCCCTCTTTTTATCCCTCCCCCTGTTTGTTTGTATTGCCTGGTGTGTTCCTTCTGTTGGGGTTCATGGAGTTGTAGTCCTTGTTATCTCTTCCTAGAATGTCCTTCAAAATACTTTGGAGTGCTGGTTTGGAGGTTATAAATCTCCCCAGAAGTTCTCTGTCATTGAAGTATCTTATTTCTCCATCAGTTTGGAAAGATAGTTTGTGGAATACATCAATCTGGGTTGAAGGTTGTTTTCCTTTAGAACTTAAAATACCTCACTCTAAGCTCTCATTGATTAGAAAGTTTGTGCTGAGAAATCAGCTGTGATTCTGATGTGCTTTCCATATTTGTTTTCCCTAACAGCTTTTAAAATTCTATTCTTCTGTTGAAGTTTTGGAATCTTAACTTTGATGAGCCAGACTGTAGTTTTTTGGGTTTTTTTGTTTTGGTTTGGTTTTGGTTTTTTATTGTGGGTAATTAAAGTACTATGTGCCTCATTTACCTGTATGTCAAATTGTTTTTCTCCACCAGGGAAGTTTTCTGCCATGATGTCTGTGAACGTTTTTTTAAACTATTTTTTAAACTATCTCCTGCTTTTTCACTGAACCTAATCAAATTTAATTTATTTTTCTTTGTCTCATCTAGCAGCTGCTGGATTGATTTCTCATAATCCTTTGCTGCTTTTGACAAATCTTTGTTTTCATGATTGCTAACTGCAAGCCTGTCTTCTATATCTGAGATCCTGTCCTCACACTGGCTTAATCTGCTGTGAAAACTTCCAGTGGAATTGTTATTCTTCTGGATATCTGCTTGAATCTTCCCTATGGATTCCATTTCTTTCCTATGCTGAGAATTGATGGCTTCTATAATTTCCTTTACTGCATATTTTTTGTCTGTATTTGCTCTTCTGTCACTAAGTATGGTCTTTATTTTGACACGATCTCTGCGGTTGAGAGATTATCTCTGATTTGATTTTTTTTCAGTGCCTTATTCAATTGCTTTGTTGTTACTACTTCAGAGATCCAGGTGGGAGGCTTCAGATTGTCTCACCTCATTGCCCCTCATGTTTGCCTGGTGAACTGGATGTGTGGGGTTACACCTTGTTTAAGAGTCTTCTCATTTTCTCTTCTTTTTTGTTTAATTCCTGGGGTGATGCTTATAAATTGCCTTTGGTGGGTTGCTTTATTGCTAGCATTTAGGACACTTAGGTAATGACTGTTTCTCTGAGGTATCTTCCAGGTGTAACCGGTTTTTAGGTTTTGAGTCTGTTGGAAGATCCTAACTCTTCAATTTGTTGGAAATGAGAAATTTCTGCTTGTTTGGCTAAATCCCTGGTTCTTTAGCACTGTGTCACAGTATTTTCTATGACCCTTACTCAATTTCAATCATGGAATACCAGGAAGAGCAGCTGTTTAGAGCAATTATGTCCCTTTTGGCTATAGTGGTACCAATAGCATAAAACACAGCCTACAAAATTATAAACTCAGCTACTCATTAATTTGTCATTTTTAATCTTATGAACTGTATTTGTGGTTATATAACAAAATGTAAAACAAAACAGAAAATTATACGAAGCACACAAGTCCTTAATATGTCAATTTTGCTTTCAGGGGTTAAAATTTAAAATGAATTAAGGATAAAATAGTGACATGGAACACAAGGAACCAATTAGAAGTAAGTTTGGAGGACAAAGGGTAATCACACTAACTTTGGAAAATAGGTGCAGAAGCCTGGAGGGAAAAAGAGAAAGAAGTGGTATGAAGAAGAACAGAACAGAACCACAACCACGAAGAGGCTAGAAACTGCATTCACACTCATACAAAAACAAGATGAAACAACGAAGGAGGAAAAAAAGAACAAACAGCAAAAAATGAAAACAAACCCACTCCCACCACAACAAAAAAACAAATGAGAGAAAGAGAGGAAAAAAGTCCACTTTCAGTTTTGTCTCTGTTTTCTCTGGTAGAACACCTATAGAAATAGAGTCCCAATCTATGTCAATGTATCCCAGCAAGCCAGCAGTAGCTCTCTGGTTGTGTAGTGGAAAATCTCAACAACCTGCACTTTCTGACCAAGACCACACTCATTCAGCTCACCACTATTTAAGCACCTCCCTCAGGCCTGAGACGAACTGAGAGCTGCTAGATGGAGCCAGCAGCAGTTCAGAGTTCTGACTCCAGTTGGCCCATATCCAAGATGGCTCCAGTCTAATTGCTCTCTCCCACATGAGGACTGAGCCCTCTACACTCACCACCAGTCAGTGCAGTCCTTCACATCCATTGTGTCTCTCCACTGCTGCATCTCTCTGCAGAGGCCTCCAAGGTTACCAGCTCTCACTATGTGTCCACAGGTTTATACCACTCCTCTCATGCAGTGAGTCTCATCTCAGGGAGAAAGTGCTGTCAGCTACATCCTTCTTCTTCATTGAAGCTTTTCTCTTTACCTTCTCTGTGAGCTTCAGTTTCCACCTCAGATTCTTTCTGGGTCCAGGGGACCCACTTCCCTCCTTGTTGTCTTCCTTATGTTGCTATATCCAGTGTCTGCATGGTGACTCTCTGAGAAACTCTTTCTCTGCTGCTTTCTGCTCCACCATCTTGGTCTCCCTACCCAAAACTTTTTGAAAAAAAGTGAAAAACTAAATTCTAAATAAACAATGATAATGATAAACTTTCATTTACACTTTTCAAATCTTGCCTCATATTATCAATGTAGCTAACAAATGTTTAATCTCCATTTAGAATTAAAATCTACCCAAAAAATATTGTCTTTCAGTATACAATATACTGTAACAACTTAATATGATAAGTAGATCTAGAATATATGCACCTAAAAAGATATAAAGCACAATATAAAATGATAAAAAAACTATTGGGTATTTCCTAGGTAATTGAAAAAGATGATAACCCAGAAGTTATAGTGAATACTTTCCCTAGAATGATAAGTCAGTTTGACTTAATTCTACTTTAGAAGTAGAAAAATGAGTAGGAAAATGAGGCAAAATACAAAAGTGCAAGTTACAAAGCAACTATCTATTGCACAAGATGCTGAGTATTCATACACCTTTCTATCCTGACAAGATTTGCTGAATTATATGATGTTAATCAGTATTAATTCTTGGACCTGAGCAATCAACAGTGACTCATCTTTAATTGGAGACTTTTCTCTTTCAATTTTCCTTCTTTTTTAAACTTACTAAATTTTGGGCCACTTCACCCAACTCAATTGAATACATACTTTTCAAAACCAATTTGGACCATGACCAGGCAAATATAGATTTCATTATGGAAACTAAATGTGGATTTCTGTCATTTTTCAGAGTGCCACACAGTAATTTCAATAATGTTCTTTACCCTGAAAAAGAAACTATTTTATATACTCATAAGTACAGACATCAGCAAAAATATTATGATAAATTGAAATATAGTATTAAAAATGTGGCCACTCACATCACTTCTTACATTTGTTTTTCATTGCCATATATCTAGTTACATTATGCTAATGCATTTTCAAATGTAAATTAGAGGTTTTTATTGGCTGTATCAAAAATATCCAAGTATCTACTCTCTAATTACTTAAAGGAATTTCCGACACATTTGGTCCTGAACAATTCTTTTAATGACTGATGGATAGAAATAAGTTGTGGGGGGAATCATGGAAGTTAAAAATTAAGGTACCATAAGAATTCTAACTAAGAAAACACTGTAAAATAAGAATAAAGATTGTGCTGTTTTGAACTTGCAAAAAAAAAAAAGGATAACACATTCATCTATAAACTCATCTTTCAACTTACTGCTGGATACACTAAAGTTTTCTAACACTCATTCACTTTCTGGAAGTTACAAAATGGACATTTCTTAAAGTTTTAACCAAAGGATGTTCTCAAATATATTTAAAGATTATTTGTACATACTTAACAAGCATAAAAATTCTTAATAAAGTGTCAGTTGAACTCCCATCTTTCTCACTTGCTCTTTTATGTTTATCAAAACAATACATGCATAAAATTAATTTGTGTCCTGTTCCCACTCACCCAACACTGTTCTTCCAAAGATAAGTTCAAACTATCACTTTTTGTAATTCTTCAAGTATCCTTGAATCTGTCAGTAATATTAAACCAATATTTATTTATCATCATTAGGCATTATATGTTGGATTCCTACTACACACACACACACATGCATGCACATAAGTTTTAGTTCTTTCACAAATCACATACATTTATCTATCTTCCATGCCTACCTCTTGATGTTATTATATGCTCACTTGTATTTCTTTTATCATATTAATGTTCCTTTAATATTTAATCTTCAAACCTATGTTGTTAATCTCAATTTATACTTATTAAAACACCATCATTCCTATCTATTTTCTCACTTTTTTGCCTCCCATTTTCAACTTTATCTGAACCTTTATTTTTATGAAGTTATAAGGTGGATAATGTACCTTCTCATGAGCTTTCTATATGTTGATTCAATAAAACAGTGACTATGAATAAAACAGTGTTTGCATTATTCATAATACATAAAAGGTTTTTTTACTTGTGTTTTACAGGATATTCTTGTTAATATTGTCCTCATATAACTTTTATGTACTTCTTATATAACTTCCTTTTTCTAAAATCCTCAGTATTTTTTGCTGTTTTATTTCATTCTTTACCACTGTCATGTCCTTCAATTTATCTACCCCAACATACCATTCCAACTCTGCAATGCACCTTTTAACCTGATATCTTCTGGAAGCCTCAATTTTCCTGTCCAAACCAAGTAAAACCTTGATTGCAGATGTAGTGAAATTGAGTCATCATGTGGTTTATCAAAATTTGATCTACGTACATTTGAATGTTTGTACTCCCTCACTTAATTCAGCACATACCACATATGTATTTTAAAGTGTGACCAGGTGTGGTGACTCACACCTGTAATCCCATCACTCTGGGTGACACAAGAGGATCACTGCAAGTTCAAGGTCATCATGGCCTATATAGTGAGTTCAAAGCCAGCCTGAACTACAAAGAGTGACCCTATCTCAAAAATCCAATGATAAATAAATAAATACTGGGGAAACACCTCTGAATCACATGTCTGTGTGTGCATTTGTGTGAGACAGTGTGATGGGTTACTTTTTATTTTAAATATTTTCTCATTAGAAGTTGGAAGTTATTGCTTGTCTTCCAAAATTAACTGTGAAGTTTAAGATTCAACTGATTTTGATCTCTTATTGGGTGACTCTTGGAAAGATTCAAAATTATACCTGTGTCCTTCTTTAAATTTCACAATATCACAGAGTTGCATTTTTTGTTTGTTTTGTTTTATTACTTTTTTTTTGTTTTCCATCTTGATTAACATTTGCAAAGACTCTTAGTTCTATGAATTGTATTGTAATACAACACACACACATATTTGTATGTAAACTGACTTGGTTTTCCTTCAAAATCATTAGTGTCTAAAACTTTTGAACTGATAGTCTACATCTTTATCTCCTCTTTCATGTTTTCCATCCTTTCTTTATTTGCAGACTTCTTCTGCGTTAAAGACTTTCATAAATCTGTTTGCACACTGTTCTTATGTTCTTATTTTAGAGATGCAAATTCCTTTTGTTTTGAAATTATTTTGTTGTTGTTGTTGTTGTTGTTGTTGGTACAGGGATTGAACTCACAACCTCACACCTGCCAAGCAGGTGCTTAAACCACTGAGCCAAACTCCCAGACCTATTCTTTTCAAGGCAGGGTCGCACTACGTAGTTCAGGCCAGACTCGCTCATATTGTAGCCCAAGCCAGCCTCAAACTCACAATGCTCCACCTACCTCAGCCTCCTGAGTGCTGAGATTAAAGGCATGCACCACCACACCAGGCTTGTTTTGAAATTAACTAGAATCTTTAAAAAAAAAAAAAAGTTTTCTTCCAGTATCTGAATTATCTCTATTTCAAGGGATGTTTCTTCTGTTCTGTCATCTTAGACTTTCTTTTTTCTATATTAAACCTTTCTCAAATGCCCATTGGTTTTAGCACCCTGGAGGGGCTTTTTAACTCACAAACTGCTTACTCCACTCTAAGTGGGTATTCTTGTCAAACACCAGTGTCTTTAGTGTAGACACACACATGGCCCATTATCTACTCTGGTTAGCACAGATCACCTCGCTCAGTTTCTGTGGAACAGAAATCTCTGTTGCTTAGGGGTTTTGCTTTTTATTTTCCTTGTATGGCAAACCACTCAGACTGCTTCAAAGCTCAGGGGTGTCTAAGGACACCTGAAGACATGATCTCACTTATCTCGTGCAGGCATGCAGTGGGATACAGTTATGTAACCATGATTTAGCAGACATAAACAGACATGTGCTGGTTATGGCACTATACAAGAATGTGAACATGTGATAACAATCTGTATAAGAATTATACAACAAAAACACAGTCTGCTCTTGTGCTCTTATGCCTTTGCACTCTGCTCTGCTCCTCACTGCCTGGTGTGCTACTGGTGTCTTGACAATACACATTCTTTAACCTGGGGACCTCACCTGCTAAAATCTCCCTTGGCCTCCTGATTGAGCTGACCCCTTGTTTGACATGTGTTTTGCTTTGCTTTGCCTTGCCTTGCTTTGCTTTGCTTCGCTTTGCTTCACTTTGCTTTGCTTTGCTCTGTTTTGTTTTGTTTTATGGCCAGGGTAAAACATAAAGCTTCTAGGCATTCTTTGCTGAAGTTCAGGAGAATTACATTGTTACATTCATAGAAATACATGCATATAAGCAGTCAGTATGCATTGATAGGATTATTATTCAATTCTAACTAGCAAACAATATTTCTGATCAATTATTAAGTATTCTCTTCATGATCCAAAAAAAAGAGAGCTAATTAAATGGCACTAATTTAGGATTTTTCACTCTTGACATTCCTTTATATTGTAGTCTCTTAGTCTGAAACTCTCCCACTACAGACTTCTCATAAATAGTTACTTTGATGGTTCCTTTACTTTGGGTCAGCAAGACAAAATCATCCATCTGATTTCTATTTAAATGTATTGAAATATCTTGTTTCCTGATAGCCTTCCTCCTATCCTCTTATTTGATTTATGTTTAAAAGCTTTTTATTTCTTTATTGGCACTTTAATGATATCTCAGAAGGAAAAAATATGCACCATGTGAGCTCAATCTGTAGCCTCAAGCAGAAGCTGAAAGTTATTTCATACCCTAGAATAAATTGTTTGACCGAGATAATATAAAACCAGCTCATGTGTTCATTTATAAAACAAAATATACTGTGGAATTCTATATTGTAATTTTATATTTCAAGTGCTGTGACAAAATGTGTTAGAGTGTATAATATAAATCATTCTGTAATGATGTGATTTGAGGCAATATAAACTGTGAGGAAAAATAGTTTCCATTCATTTTAAGAAACATGAACAGAAAAGAAACAGCACGTCTAGCGAAGTTTTTAGTTTACTAATGAAAAAAGACTACTATGATGCTGAGTTAAACAACAGAATCTCTATAGTTTCAAAAAATGATAGAGAAAACTAGGTAAATGAGAGGATAACTGGGGAAAATAAGTGGCAAAAGTAAGAAAAAATGAACAAAAGAATTGAATCAAACCATCCACCAGCTGGGGCATGGAACACAGAGGGTGATGATAAACCACAGGCTGGTGAAATAGTCAGGGCCATGTTGTGAAAAGCTGTGCTCCTCAAGCTGGAGTTTGTGTGAAGCCACAAGTGTAGGCAGTAATTTGCCAGAAATTCACATGCTCCCTAGAAAATGTTCTTGCAGAAACAAAGTGAGGAATTTTATGATAAAAATATACAACAGTATTGGAATACAATGACATTGTAAGTAAATTTTAATATTAAACTAAGACATATCAAAGATATTTTAGGTGTGAAGCTAGCCACATCTGAGAATTTGAATGTTTCCAGAAGTTATGACACAGTGATAAGAAAATTTGGGCATAACTGCTAAAGTCTTTTAGTTTTTCATTTTTTATTAATTCATTTTTGTGGTATACAATGTTTATATTCCTTGTGGGGAGTTGATACATGTATGCAAAGTATCTTAATTACTTTTTTCATCCCTTTACCTCCTCTCCTTCCTCTTCCTTCATTTCTTGATCCCCTTACCCTTTGAGAAAGATCTCTACTTTTTATTATCTACCTTTATATTATACTTTGGGCTTCTTATTTTAATGAGTATGCAGCATTGATCTTAGCAGTAACCTGATCAGAACAGTATTTTAATATGTTTAATCTGGTAGCAGAATGACAGATTGAATATGGGATGAGTTCAAGGTTTTGGGATCATACAAAAGACTATAATGAGACCAAAATAGAAATAGTGAAAGTTCAGGTGTTGTAGTAAACTCTAGATGGAAACACATTTGCAAAGACAAATTCATTGTAGATAATGACCACTCAGCATATGCCTACATATAAGGACTTTGCAAAAAGTCTAGATAATCTTATAATATATCAAGGTGCTAGTGGTGGAGTGGCAGGAAGATGCTTAACAGGTGACCATTTGGCTGAGACTCATACTAAACAGGTATTTAATTTTATAGACTCCTGTTTATAAGATTCATAATATTCAGATAAGTAAATGAAAGTTGGTGTCCTTAAGAAGACATATAGTATTAGAAGAAAGGAAGGAGCTATTTTTGTGAGTAGAATGATTTCATCACTTTTTTGCCAAATAATCTCAAGACTTTGAAGTTGGAACTTTGTAGGAAAAGTAGATGAACATTAGGAAAGGATAGTGCATGGTCAGATGCATGCAGTAGAGGTGAAGGTGGGAAGAAGAATGGAGTGGGAATAATGAGGCTCTGCATCGTAGCAAGGAACAGCAGAACAGAGAAACAAATTGGAACTCTTAAGGAAAACTGAACTAATCTTGAGGTACAAGAACAGAAAATCAGATCATTTACATGTAATAGATTCATAATGACTCTATAGTGATCAAAATATTTAAATATCTCAGAAGAATTTATTATTTTCCTGTATCTTGTTTTATCTTGGGTACTACTTGCATTAAGGAAGAAACCTTCACTGAAAAGCCAACACAATGTGAATAAAACTTATAGAATAAGCACAAGGGGTGTTGCCTTTCATAAGAAAGAATGTCAGTAGAATTCAAAGGAAAGAGATTTGCAATAAGAATCAGCAAATTTAGCCCTACTCCTGGACTTCAAATACCTAGCTGCAATTTTACAAAATGGATGTTTTCATTCTTTTCTCTATTTAATAAATATTCCACTATCCCCACCCAGAGGTGCTTGGCAGACCTGTGAGAGAGCTGATGATCCCTCCCCCAATCTGGAGAACTTCTACTAGCTGACAAAAGTGTGGATGAGCCCTCCACCTACCCAAAGGATGTCAGCAGGCTAGCAAGATAGCAGGTGAGCCCTCCCACCACCCAGAGGATCTTAGGCAGGGCTGTGAGACCCACAGGGACACAACAGGTCCCTGGCTAGGGCACACATTATGGACAGGTGGATATGTAAAAGTCCCACAATATGAGCCAAGGGTTTGTTCACATCAAATACTCCTAGGCTAGTCAGCCCATGGAGAACCCAGGACTCACTCAAATGGCCCCACAGGAGGAATTCAGTTGACTGGCACCTCTCCTACAATGTGGAACCTGGCAATGGTGTGGGTACACTAGGGCCCTAACTGAGACCCAAATGACTAGTGAGATTGAAAAGACTGAAATATGAACCAAGAGGTGAAAATAACATGACAAAAAGGCAAAAGGCAGTCTCAGAGCTCCAGCCTATCTGGAACAAGCACAGGAGACATAACATAGAAGACAATTGAAGACACATGCCTGAAATTTTTGAAAAGATAGCAATGGAAGTAAACAAACAAATCTATGAAGCCATAGAGGAAATCAGATCAGAAATAATCTCTCAATTAAAAATAAGAAATGACAACTTTAATGAAGGATTGCTCAGCACAGCTAGAGAAGACATAGATTTTAAAAAATATAGGAAAAGAATGGAAACATTGAATGAACGATATAGGAAAGAAAAGGAATGTATGAAACAGATTCAAAGAGATATTCAGGAAATTAAAAATTCAACTGGAAGTTGGAAAAATTGCTTGAATGAAACTGAAGATAAAATTTCAGACCTTGAATACAGGATTGAGCCTATTGATCACGAAAGGTAAGACTTCTTAAAAATAACATGAAACTATGAAATAACAATTCAACAGCCCCAATCTAATGTAAAGAAAAAACAATGTAAGACTCATAGGCGTCAATGAAAGCAGGACTCAACACAAATAGCACATGAAAACTATTTTCAGAGTCATAGAAGAAAATTTTCTAAGCAGGGGAACAGAATCTGGCATACAGAAAAATAAGGAATACAGAACTCTAAACAATCATAACCAAAATAAATCTACACCCAAACATATAATTACCAAGATACCATAAATTCAGCACAAAAACAGAATATTACAAGCTGCTAGAGAAAACAAACAGGTCAACTAAAAGGGAAAGTCCATTAGAAACATGGCTGACTCCTCAACCCAAACCCTCAAGTCAAGAAAAGCATGGAGTGAAGTATTTCAAGTCCTTAAAGAAAACAACTTCCAAGTCAGATTGATGTACCTTGCAAAACTATTTTTCAAAATTGGTGCAGAAATAAGATACTTCATGACAAAGAACAGCTGAAGAAATTCATGTCCACCAAACAAGCCCTAGAAAAAGTTATGAAAGACATTATACAGAGAGATAAAAATGACCACAATACCCAGAACAACAACAGAAAGAAACCACCAGGCAGTGCAAGCAATTAAATGGAGAGCAAAAGTAGGGAACCAACAACAAAAAAATAGCATGACAAAGGTAAGGTAATACATGTCATTTATAACCATCAATGTAAATGGCTCCAATTCACCAAATAAAAACATAGGCAAAATGGATCAAGAAACAGAATACGACCGACCATATGCTATATTCACAAAACACATTTAAGTCAAAAAGAAACTCATAGACTGAAAGTCAAAGGATAGAATACAATACTTCTTGCAACTGGTACCCAAAAAAAGCAGGGGTAGCTATTCTGTTTGTAGATAGCATGACCTTCAAACCAAAACTAATCAAAAGAGGTTTTAAAAAAAGTCCCTAAATATTTGCTAGGGTAAAAATTCAAGAGAAAAAGATAACAATTATATATATACATATATTTGTGTATATATATGTATATATATAAAATACAGGAGCACCCAACTATATAAGACAAATAATAATAGACTTGAAAAATCTAATAAGCAACAACATAATTGTAATGAGGGACCTGAATACCTATTGTTACAAAGAGATAGACCAACCAGACAAAAAGTCAGCAAAGAAATAACTGAACTCAATCAAGTATGTGAACACATGGATTTAATAGTTGTTTACAGAGTGTTCCACCCAACAACATCATAATACACATTCTTCTCAGTTGCACATGGGATGTTCTCTAAAATAGACCATATACTAGACCACAGAACATGCTTAACTAAATGCAAAGGAATTGAAATCATTCCATGCACATTATCTAACCATAGTGTAGTGAAACTGGAAATTAATAGCAAAAGAAACTCCAAAAACTCATTAAACACATGAAAATTAAATAAAACCCCCCTGAACAACCAATGGGTCACAGATGAAATTAAAGAAGAAATTAAACAGTATCTCCACTCTAATGAAACTGCAGACACAGCATACTAGAACCTGTGAGATACAAAGAAAGCAGTCCTATGAGGGAAATATATAGCAGTGAATTCTCACATCAGGAAAACAGAATGAGCACAAATAAATAACCTGCACCTCAAACTTCAAGAAAAAGAAGGGCAAGTCAAGGCCAAAGCTTATAGAAAGGAAAAAATTATAAAGATCAGAATAGAAATTAATGCAATTGAGAATACAAAAACAATACAAAGAACTGATGAATCAAAGGGTTGGTTCTTTGAAAGAATAAAAAAAATTCATAAACCCCTAGGCAATCTTATCAAGAAAAAGAAAGAAAAAACTCAAATTCATACAATAAGGAATGTAAAGGGTAAAATCACTAGAGATTCTGGGGAAATTCAGAAGATCATCAATATCTACTTCAAAAATCTTAACTTACATAGGATGGAAAGTAGAAGAAATGAACAGATTCTTAGAAACATATGAATTACCAAAGCTGAACCAAGAAGATATAAAAATTTTGAATAACTCACTATCAGTTAGTGAAATTTAAAACATAATTAAAAACCAACAAAGAGAAAAGCCAGCATCTTCTGAGAATTGGCCATGCTCAGACTGGGAGAAGCCACCAAGATATCAACTAGCCAGCCTTTCTGGTAAGCTGTGCAAGCTGTGTGGGTTCCAGGGAGGAAAAAGTCACTGCCTCCTGATAATCGGCCATGCTGGGACTGAGAGAAGCCACAAAGAAATCAACTAGCCAGGTTTTCTGGTAAGCCACACAAGCTGTGCAGGTTCCAGGGAGGGAAAAGTCAGATAGTGCCTCCTGTGAGCCTACCGGCAGGTGGGCTAAAAATCAAATACCATATCTCCCCCCACCCTATAAGCAACCAGCTGTTCAGAGGACAGGTTGAGTTGGTAGCAACTAAGGTACATAAAGCAACTAAATGCTTGTATGTTTGGTTGATTTTTCAGGCCTGGGGCCAGCGGTCTGAGCCTCTCTTGGGTATACAATATAACAAATATGGGGGATTTCCTTCTATCTTGTCTTTGAAGTCCAATATTATTCTCACTATTTTGCTTTGTTTGATTAATTGTTTTTGCTTTATTCAATATTCTGTCTTGATTGGTTTTATTCTGTTTTGTTTTTGGTTTGATTTTGCTATACCTGATGGAATGGACAACTATTGTGAAGTTAACAAGATATACTATGGTAGCTATTGTTGTTTTCCTAGTATCCTGCTTTGAAGTTCTTTATCAATTTTTCCACATTGTTTTCGTTGGCTTTGTTCTGTTTTGTTTTGTTGGATTTTACTATCTTTAAAGTTAAAAAAAAAAAAACCCAGGTCCTGATAGGTTCACAGCTGAATTCTACAAGAAATTTAGAGAAGATTTAACACAAATACTCCTCAAACTCTTTAATGAAATTGAAAGTGAAGCAGTACTCCCACATTCATTCCTAGAAGCAAGTATTACTGATTCTAAAACCAGAGAAAGACCCAACGAAAAAGAGAACTGGTCAATCTGTCTAATAATGTAAGTGTAAAAATCCTCAATAAAATAGTAGCAAACAGGATGCAACACATCATCAAAAAGATTATGCACCAAAGCCAAAGTGGGATTCATTTCAGGAATGTGGGGTGGTTCAACATGTGCAAATCAATAAATATAATACACCATACTAATAGAGCCAAAGACAAAAATCACATGGTCATCTCAATAAAGGCAGAAAAAACCTTTGACAAAATACAACACTCGTTCATGATAAAAATCCTACAAAAAATTGGAAGAGATGGTCTATACTTCAATCTTATAAAAGCCATCTATGACAAACCAACAGCCATTATTGTACTAAATGCACAAAAACTGAAAGTTTTCAATCTAAAAGCAGGAACAAGACAAGGATGTCCATTGTCATCACTTCTATTCAATGTATTTCTGGAAAAATTAGCCAGAGAAATTAGACAAGAGAGAGAAATAAAAGGAAATAATAGGAAAGGAAGAAATTAAATTACCATTATTTGCAAATCATATGATACTTTACATAGAAAACCCCCAAAAACTTCACCTAATGACTACAAGAGTTAATAAACAAGCTCAGTAGCATAAATGGATACAAATTCAAAACTCAAAAATCAATAGCATTTCTGTACATCAACAAACAACAAACTTACTGAGAGGGAAATTAGGGAAAACGTACCTTACATGATAGATGCTTTTTAAAAAGGAAATACTTAGGGATCAACCTAACAAAGAAGATAAAAGATCTATATACTGAACATTACAGTACTCTGAGAAAGGAGATTGAAGAGGATCTCAGAAAATAGAACGACACCACTTGCACATGAATAGGAGAACCAACATTGTGAAAATGGCCATACTACAAAAACTGTTATACAGATTTAATGCAATCTTGATCAAAATATTGGCACGTCTCACAGATCTAGAGAAGGCATTCCTCAAATTCATTTGGAAACAGAAAAGACCTAGAATAGCAAAGGCAATGCTAGGAAACAAAGGCAAGGCAGGAGGCATCACAATCCTTGACTTGAAATTATACTACAAAGAAACTTTGATAAAATCAGAACAGTACTGGCAAAAAAAGAAAAGAGAAAAAAAAAAAACACCAGACCTGAAGACCACTGGAACAGATTAGAAGATGTAAACAGAGCTACAAACACACTCAGTCACATTACCTTTGACCAAGGACCCAAAATGAAAGGGGTCACTTGAAAAAAGATAGCCTCTTTAATAAGTGATTCTCAGAAAACTCCCTTTCTACATGTCAAAAGCTAAAATGAGACCTATGTCCATCACCATGCACTAAACTAAAGTCAAAGAAGATCAAAGGTCTAAATATTATAATGGGAACATTAAATCCACTGGAAGAGAAAGTAGGTAGAAATCTTGAAGACATAGGGGTAGGCAAAAAGTTCATGAACAAAACCCAAACAGCACAGGAACTACTTCAAAGAATCAACAACTGGGATCTCGTCTTATTAAAAAGTTTTTGCACATCGAAACGTTCACCAACAGAATGAAAAGACAACCCACAGAGTGGGAAAAAATATGAGTCAACTGTCTCTGAGATAAGGACTTCTATCTAGAACATGTAAAGAACTGAAAACACCAGGCCCCCCAAATTCAAAGACTCAATCCAAAAATGGATATCTGAGAGAAATACACACTTCTCAGATGAAGAAATACAAACAGCAAATAAATATATGAAAAATGTTCAACATCACCAGTCATTCAAGAAATGCAAATTAAAACAACACAGAGATACCATAATCTCACTTCAGAAAAAATGACTATCATAAAAAAATCAACTGATAACAAATGCTAGAGGGGCATGTTAGGTAAAAAGAACACTTCTCCACTGTTGTACACTGGTGCAATCACTGTGGAAAGCAGTGTGGAGATTACTAAAAAAACTAGCATTGGAGCTCCCATTTGATCCAGCTATTCTCCTTCTGGATACCTTCCCAGAAAAATTGAAAATAATCATGCCACATTAATATACATGGGCCCATATTTATAGCAGCATAATTTGTAATACCAAAGTCTTGGAAACAACCCAAATGTCCACCAACCAAGTAATGGATAAAAAAGATATGGTATTTTTATACAATGGAGTACTATTCAGCTAAAAAGAAGGATAAACTCGAGGTTTTCATAGGAAAATGGATGTAACTTGAGACCATACTCATAAGTGAAACAAATTACACCTGTATGTGTGAACATTGTATTGTCTCCATGCTGCAAAAACTGAAAGAATAAGTAAGACACAAAATGTACCATAGCTGAAAGTAAAACAGGAAGAAACTGCTCAAAAGGAAACAACAAATGGGAAAAGAGAAAAGAAAGAAGAGAAAAGATTATATATATACATATATATATACAAGATGGATAATTATACTACTAATCTCTGATAGTTCATCAAAAAGAACAGTTCATGCTTTCATTTTTTGATCTTTTTTTCGTTCCCATGCCTTGTAATCTGAGCAACTGCTTTCAAATAACAATATGCAATATATTAACCATTGTTAGTCTCCTATTATTTTGTTTTGAAATTCTGCATCATGGATTTTATTCTTTTTTCATTTTAAAAAATAAATAAATAAACCATACTAACTCAGAAATGCTTACCCTGTTCAAAGTATCATTGTGAGTTTGTGATATATCAGTGAAAGCAAACATTCCTTCTCTTATGAAACATGTTCTAGGAGGAATTCACAAATGAAGTCAACATAATAAATTAGTAAATTTAGTACAATAGAATACAATAACTTTTTTAAGAGTGATGTAAAAGAATAATGAGTGCTAAAGTTAGAAAAATAGTAGTCAGTATTAAACAGAGTAGTAAAGACAGGCCTTGCTGCAAAAATGGTCTCAGAGAAGAAAATTAAGTTAACTATGAGAATAATTAGCAAGCTAAAACAGGGTGATGATAGTCCTAAGTTACCCTCAGGACCAATCTTAGCTACACAGGTACAATCAATAAGTAATTATTTAGCGTATTTAAATATACACTACTGTAATTAATCAATGTATGAGTTAATTTTTTGCCAATCAAATGAAGAAGCTGGACCAATTATAGTTGCCTTGGTAAAATGGCAAAATGCTAAGAGACAGAGGTATGAATAATCATATATATATATTCCTTGATGTAGGAAGTACTTCAGCCCATTCATAAGACAGAGAAAATACCGGTTTTACTGGTGTGCAGAAAAAACAGGAAACTCTTATGTAAGTTATGATTGGAATGAAAATGATTGCAAGAATCTAAACCAGTAGTTTCACAATATCATCAATTGTGAATTCAAAGGACTGAATTAAGACCTATACATTTTTTTTTCAAAGTGCCATATTACTGACATAAAAACAGACATGCAGGCCAATGGAAGCAAATACAGAGGCTATAAGTAATCCTGCATAGCTCCATTCAACTAGTGTTTGACAAGAGTGCTAAGAACATACACTAGAGAGAAGACAGTCTCATAGATAAATGATCTTGGCAAATTTAGATATTTACATGTAGAATGGAACTGGACACCTCGCTCTCTCACCAGAGACAAAAGTTTACTTAAAATTAATTAAATAAGTAAATATAAGTCCTGAAACCAGAAAACTACCAGAAGAAAATATGGGAGAAATGTTACAAGATGTTCAAATGGACAAAAATATTTGTTTTTGGAAAACTAAAAAGGGTAGCAAACAAAAACAAAAATAAATAAATGGGACTACGACAGTCCAAGAAATCTTTTTGACATCTAAGAAGGTTTACTGTCAGAGTGAAAATGCAACCCACAAAATGGGAGAAAATATAGCAAAATGTACCTCTGATAAGGAGTTGGTGTCCAAAATATTTAAAGAACCCCAAAAATTCATTATAAAAAATAAAAATAAACTAGACATTGTATCATTCACTTTTCCTGCCACTGAGACAACTAAATAATACTTGCTATCCACAATTTAAAGGAGGGTAGAGGTTTCACACCTCCAAGGCTACAGAGAACCCTTCCTCCATTTCTTCAGATGGCCCATCTTTTGTAATTGTTCTGTGACTTGGTCCCACCCCCAGAGTGCTTCCATCTGCGACCAAATCTCTGCAACAGATCTCTGCCTCTGTCTGGAGACCACGGCTCCCCAGGGCTGGAATCTCATTCTGTTTCTACCAGTCCATGGTCAGCAGAGACACTGCCCCATGATTCTCCAAGCCATTACACTAGTGGGGGCTTTGTAGAGCATCCTCATACTCGCCAGGCTTCTTGTATCCTGGGCCTCTCATGGGAATTTGAAATCATTCTTTCATTGTCACGGACAATAGATCCTGGCTTTTAGGGAGATGCTAGCTAACCTCATAAGATGGTAATTTGGCCACAATGTTTGTATTCTTTCCCAGACTACATCTCTTTTCATTATAAATGTGTGAAAATGTTCTAAATATTTAAGTTCTGCTTCCTTTTTGATAAACAATTCCCCTTTAAATCATCTCTTTCTTACAGTTTACTATAAGCAGTCAAAAGAAGATAAGCCATACTTTCAACACTGCTTATTTTCTCAACCAAATATCTAATTTCATTGTATGTAAGTTTTACCTTCCATACAGCACTAGGACACGAACACAATTCAGTCAAGTTTTCTGGCATTGTATATAGTAAGGCGTCCTTTTCTCCATTGTCCAACAATACATTCCTAATTTCTATCTGAAATCTTACCAGAATGACCTTCATCATTCTACCAATATTTCTACCAACATGCAGCACAGATATCATCTTAAAAGAGTGAGGCTTTCTCTAGAGCTCTGAAACTGAGCCTTCACAGAATTGCCTTTTAAGGTCCACTCATGGCAATGTAAAGTTTTTCTGGTATGAATGTCAAAACTCTTCCAGCCTCTACCCTTTAAAAATTATAAAAGTGGCTTTCGTATTTATAAGTACTGTGTTGAGCACAGTGGCACACACCTGTAATCCCAGCACTCAGGAGGCTGAGACAGGAGAATCTTTACAAATTTGAAACCAACCTGGGCTACAAAGTGAGCTCAAGACCAGCCTGAACTGCATAGCAAGACGCTGCCTCAAAAACACACATAAGGACCAGGGATATAGCTCAGTGGCAAAGCATCTGCCTGGCAAGTGCAAAGTTGTGAGTAGGGTCCTTGGTACCAAAAAAAAAAAAAAAGCACACAAACAAAAATTTGTTTTTTAAATTTATATTTTTAAGTACTTTTTAGTGATTGCACCACATTGTTCAGGACTTTTTCCAATTAAATTTATTTTATATCTGATATATAAAGACAAAAATTGTACATATTAATGAGGTAATGTGTGATGTTTAATATATGCATACAGTGTGTAAGACTTAAATCTGCTTAAATATATCTATCTGAAACATTGATCACTTCTTTATGGTGAAAAATTTCAAAATTCTAACTCTTTGAAATGTGCAGTATATTATTGTTATCCAATTTTCTATGTCAGGTTTTCAGGCTGCTATAATAACATGCCACAGATGAGATGGTTTACAAACAACAGAAATTTACTTCTCACAGTTGTTGGAACTGAAAAGTACAGGATCAGAGTGCCTAAAACCACAGATTCAGTATCTGAGGAGTGCCAACTTCCTGGCTCATGGACATCTGTTTTTTTTGCTCTGTACTTATGTGACAGAAGTGATAGAGAATATCTCTGGGGCCTCTTTTATAAGACCACTAATCCTATCCATGAGGGGTCTGTCCCCTCGACCTACTCACCTCCCAAATCTACACCATCTAGTAGCACTTGCTAGTGAGTTGGTAGTTGGGGGAGGGGTACAAAATCCAAACCATAGCAAAAGAAGCAGAAGTACAGATGGACACAAAACAGAAGGCAGGCAGAGGATGTGACCACTGAGGGACTATGTGGTCAGTGATGTGTAGTCATCATTATTATGAAAGTAAACTGACACTGATTAAGTGCCATGTGTCAATTTCCCATTTGTTTGTACCATAACCAGTAAGATACACATATTAAACCTCAAATTAATGAAATTGAGGCTGACACAAGTTATGTATTTTGCCCAAGTTTTCATAGGCAGTAAGAAGTGGGGATGAGAAGTAAAAGCAAAGAAATCTGGCTGTGTGGTTTGGTTATGGTCATAAGAAATAATGTAATAAAAAGGAGGAAAGGGAGCTTTTGGAATTTGTTTTGACACTTATAGAGCAATCCTTGAATTTATTCTCTTTGTAGAACTATGGAACTAGAATATTTTTGCTTAAAGCTACAGACACAAATACTGTGGGTTTTCAGAGACTGTTAAAGCATTATCCTCTGTAATTTGTACAGAGCACATCTTTTATGAAGTGGCATCACCCCGAAGGAGGAGGGATGAGCATTCTTCCAGCACTGTGTCTGAGAACCATGTGGATACAACTTAAAAATGAATGACATTTTTTAATTGGAAATGAACCTGAATTAATTCAAATCTGTAAGAAATATCTTTTAACTTTTCAAGCTCAATTAATTTCCTGCACCCTTTTCTTTGTGGTAACATTTAAATTCCAGAAGCTACTTTGGACATATCCAACTGGTAGTTGTCTCTACCAAAGCACGGTGGCCTCTGCACAGACATACTCCATCACTTCTGGTCCTCAGTCACCGATCCTTGTAGAGGCATGAACTCTCCATCCATTCTATAGGACTGTAAGTCTTTCTCTTCCTCTCACTCCCCTCAACCAACAACATTTAAATTTAAACCCTGAAAGGAAATTCTCCCTGACTCATCATGACTTTCATAATCTTGTATTTGTCAAGAGTGAACTGTGGAGTAATTTACATATGTACTTTTTTCTTTCTTTAGGCAATAAACACAAAAAAAAATTAATAATAGAATGCAAAAGAAAAAAAACAAGGAAATTTCAGGGAAAATTTTTAATATTATTTCAAAAAGTGCCCCATCACAAACAAGAGAGCTTCTCTTTTTTTTTTCTCAAGTATTTGAATGAAACCACCAAATAAAAACTTTTAAAAATATGAGGGAAAATACAGTAAATTTGTCCATCTCAATTTTATCTATTTTTCTATAGCTGTCTCACTCAGTAGGTGCACTACTATGTATGTTTCTTATGTAGGTTCCTATTTTGTCAGAACTAGCAAATAATAACGGTGTAACTTGTACAAATCTCATCTTCTTAGAAATTCTTAAAGAAAGCTACAAATTGAAAAGTAAGTGTCTAATATTTTTTCTAAAGCTTGTTCCTGCAGCAAGTGACTTGTGTCTACCTCAGAAATTATTTAGCAATTGTTTTTCACTTTTCTAATAGGTGTGTACATAAACCATTAAGATTTCTTTTCCAGGGAAGACTCTGTAAAGGCAGACTAGAAAGATGAGAACTTACCCATCACTCAAGCATCAGGAAAAGAGTGGCTATTTTTTATATAATCAATTCCATCAGTCCATTATGATGGTCAATAGCTCAGCAATTCATCTAACAACAATCAGATTCATTTGTGTCAGACACTGAATAATCAAAGTGTTGTTTTTAACATTTCAAGTCATACATCAGTCAGTTCATGTATAAGTGCTACAAAATCAAAATTACGTTGTAAGAAATAAAATGAGCTTTTACTCCAAGTTAAATAATATGAAATTTATTTTAACTCCTTAATCTTTAAAAAATAAGCTATTTCAATAAATTACATCAATATAAATATATTCCACCTAATCTAAAAATAATCTTAACATGTGATGTGACACATACGTGATTCAAGTAGCTAAAACAAAAATAACTAGTAGCTAGTAAATATATTATATATTCATAGGTATTTGAATTTTGGTGATAAATTAGCAAAATATTTCTTGGATAGAACCATTTTCCATCCATAGTCATTCTTACTTCCTAAAAGATAGATTTAGAATAAAATAGATTGAATCAATATGATTGCTCTATTTTTAAATACTAAGAAGTAATTCTGGCTGGATAATCATTGGAACTTATGGAATAAAAAGATAAAGTAAATGAGAAAATCTTTCTTTACTTCAAGATGCATTGTCTAAAAGGAAAATTCATAGAATCTTACTAAAAATATAAATCAATTTAATATAATCACTGGAAGCATAATAAGGCTTCATGCAATGCCATATATTACTAATGCAAAAGATGGATGATTAAAGGTAATCATTCAAGAAGATTGCAATTGATGCATTTATTAAGGTAAAACTACAGTCTGAACCAACTCTGAAAACAACCAGATTCTCTTCCTTTTGAATTTTTTATTCACTTTAAGGACATCACTTTTTAAACTGGTCTCTTGGCATTACTTTTAGTTTTTCACCTTAATTTTACTTTGAAAACCTTTAAGGTAATTCTAACTTTGTTTTCCAGATCAAAATCACTAATGCTTTCTCTCTTTCAAAAAGTTCTTCAGTGTAGCAGTATTAATAATGTATACTTCATTATCAACACAGGCTAAAGTCACTGTAAATGAGATAAATGTCACAAGACTGCACTGAGATGGTTTGTAATAGTTCCTGCTGCCAGAGTACTCCTTATCTAAATGCTATTGTTATTGAACAGGTCATACACTGATAAGAAGCTTTTCAAAGCTTTAGCCTTCATATATCAAAATATAAACTTTAATAATAAATGAAATACAAAATGCATGGAGATATTTCAAATGCCCTTATAATAGAGTCCAATATGACATAGTTTGAAATTAAAAGGCCATTGCATTAAAAAAAAGTCATTTTTATAGTTGTGTTTAATAGAAGGAAGTCTCCACCCTCAGGGTGGGTGGCCAGCTGTGGCCCTGCTACATAAGTTGCAAGTCCATCTGCCAAGATTCATTTAGTAAGGTGGGGCTTGACTGGTCATTTAAGGTGTTTCTACCTCAGTCATGCACTTTTATTCCTCCATGACTTTTAACTTTAAATAACCCTTCTTTTTGCTCTTAGGAAAATACCTGTAGAATTTTTATTTAACATACACAAAATAAGGACTATACAATTTAATTTTACTCTCATTGATGTAATTTACAACTATCAAAATTTCATGAATTATTGAAATTCCTACATCAGTATCTTTGAACACTCTCAATTCATTTTCGCTAGGACATTTCTCTACAGTGCCTGCCTCAAGTATGAAACCCTTGCTTTTGATAATGTAAACCCTTTTTTAAAAAGGAAGACTTCATCCCTGCAACTAGTGATGTGACCTAAAAAATATTTCTCACTGTAATTTAAAATGATAAACTCTAAGTAGTTCTTTTAATGCTGGTCACTAAAAATGTTGTGGCAGAAATCACACTGAAGCCATAAAGAGAGACTCTAATCACAGTTTCTTAAAGTTGCTTTTCAATAACAATTTCATTTTGCAAATGTATTATTAATGTTTTGAGAATTAGAAACTTAAGGTCTGCCAGCTGCTAAATAGTTCCATAACTTAGTACCACTGTCTTAAAATAGATTTACTTAAACAAGTTACTGGATCATTACACAAAAGAACTAAAAGAACTTTTAGTTTTTACCACATGCAAACCGGTAGAGTAGAAACATAAATTGAAAAAAAAGTAAACCTGGCATTTGAAGAAGGTTGTGGCACTTGTAATATGCATTGGTGAGGGCAAAAATTAATTTGGACATTAAATACTGTATAAAATATTGATTCATTGCCAAATGAAATATGAAGTTATATCCTAATCCTAATCATAAGGGCTTTATACACTTTCTACTTGGCTAGGAATCTATCCATATCTCAGAGTTTAAGGGAAAGAGAAAAGGTGCTTAGAACTATTGGTAAGGAAGTTACTAACGTGTTTTGAGCCTCAAATGAAATAAATACAATTTTAGGAAGATCCTTCATGCAACCATATGGAAAGTAAAACTGAAAAATTGATCATTCAAGCAGAGGTGCTAATTAAGGAACTGTAATTACAGTCCAAAGTAAGACTTTGAGGATCTCAACTAAAACAGAGATGGGCAAGAGGGGTTACAATTGGGAAAACAGTTATTCTAGAAAAAGTCACGGGATCTTAATAACTTACTATAAATAAAGAAAAAGGGGTTCAAATAATATTTGAAATTTTACTGATTTGGAATAATAAGCACTCACTAAACAGGAATGCAGAAAAATAATTAAATGGGTTAAAGAAAAATATTAAGGCATTATTTTGAACATATGGAAGTTCCATGATTCTAGTTTAGCAAGAGCACAAGAAAAGAGATTTAGAGGTCACTGACATGCAAATAGTAGTTGACATTACAGCGCAGTTGGGGTGATGCAGGAAGAATATATGAGTGCACATGTAGGCCCAGTGATACATTTTATTGTTGGAGACAGTTCCTCATGGGGTGTTGAATTTCTGCATGTATTGGGAACAGAGGCACTGAGAGTCTTTGTTCTGGGTTATCTTTTCAAGTATGTTTGCATACTGAGCAACTTGGAAAATGGAAATAGTATTTACTTTCAGCGATAAGGAGGAGTTTTGTTATTATTGTTGTTGATATTGTTGTTGTTGTCACTGTTGTTGTTTTGTTCTCCCAGAATAATAAAGATAATGTCTCCCTGTTGGAGAAAGATCAGGCAGGCTTACTCCCCACTTCAAAACTTCAGTTGCTTTAAGGTCAAGTTTCCTTTTTTTATAACAACTCACTGAATGTGGTGGAATTGCCTGGCCCTCTTTGTGTGACCTCTGGAGACTGGTGCTCAGACAATGGTACAAAGGCTGATTCTCTGATCATTGCTTTGATCTTAAGTAAAAATGAGTGAGCATGAGTCATAAGAAACTGCAGCAAGTTGTTTGCAGTAAAGTAAAATGGCAGCCTCATCACCTGGAAAACCTCAATACTCAGAATTAAAGAGAAAGAGATGTCTTTAGAATACTGAAAACAGCTAACCAACTGGGAAGGATGAAATTTTGCCTCATACAGAACCAAAAGAGGAGAAATTTTAAGAAAGAAATTTTCAGCAACTCAGAGTCAAAAAGATCAAACAAAATGAACAAGCATCAACAAAAATGAGCACTGTCAAGGTGAGTTTGTGGTACAAAAATGAGGTAAACTGGAATAAAATGTGCAGTTTAGGGAGGAAACAGTAAATGTAAATTCAAACATTCATTTAAAGAAATTAGAAACTATAAATTTTATATGACCCAGCTAGCCCCCTTTAAGGTATCTTCCCCAAAGAGCTTAGGACATCATAGTAGTGATACATGAATGCCTATGCTTATAGCAGCACAATTCATAACAGTTAAATCCTGGAATTAGCCTGCGTACCCATCAACAGACAACTGGATAAAGAAAATGTGAAATCTATATATAATGGAATACTACTTGGATGTAAATAAGAGCAAATTTGAGACAGTTGTAGGAAAAATGGATGCACCTGGAGAATACAATGTTGAGTGAAATAAACCAGACACACACGTTTCAACACCATATGGTATCTCTCACTTGAGTGAAGCAAAGTACAGAGAGATCAACAGAGGATAGATATGAGATAAGGGGATGCAACTCTTGCAAATGAGAAGGGCTACAAGGGAACACAGGCAGTGGGTAACAGGGAGTGGAAGGGGATATAAGTAGAATAAAGATATGCCATATATAGGAGCCAATAACCTTAATGAATGCAAACATTATATGCTGTAAACACAAGCTGAGATTAATATCAATAAAAATGAAAATGAGGAAAGGGAATTTAGAGGAGGAGGAGGAAAGAAGAAGGAGGGATGGGAAAGGGGATTAAAACAGAAAGGAAGCTAGCTGTATTGTGTATATATCCCCACTCCCCAAGATGACTATAAAATTCATGTACTGCAAACATGTACTACTACTAAAAAAAACTTGGTGATGAAAAAAAGCAAATATTGGAAGCTTTAGCTTGAAGGGAGAGCAAGATTATTTAGAAGAATTTTGTTGTGAATTTATTTCATTTTAAAATTAGAAAGGAAAAGGTGAAAATAAGAGAAAAGAGTACTTAGCAGAAAAGTGAAAGAGGGAGGATTAAGAGAAAAGAGAAATGTCTTAGTTAATTTCACTCATTGCTGAAACAGAGTACCTGACACCCAAAATTAGGAAAGGAAAGGTTTATTCCTTACAGTTCTTGGAAGTTTTAGTCCATATTTAGCTGGCTGCAAGCCAGGGGAGGGTGGCAGGGCAGCCATTCATGGTGGCCACCAAATAGCAGAGCAAACTGGCAAGAAAGAGAGAGTGAAGACATGCCTTCCTCTCATCCTTGCCCTGTATGTTGGCTCCACCTCTGGGCAGGTAGAGCACTCACATTGCCAATCCCAGTGCTAGACAAAAAGCCAATCACAAATGCCAGACTCAGCCCTGTCCATGATTACATGAGGCTTAAGTGGGGGCCACCTGATCACTCTATAACTTTCCATCCCAGACCCCCCCCCAAAGACTTATGTACATCCTTTTACAAAAGACATTTAGTCCGTTTCCAAGAGTTGCCACAGTCCTAACAGTTTCAGCATTGCTGAAAAGTCCAAGTCCCAAATCTCCGAGATCTATGGCAAACTCTTAACTGTAACCCCCAGTATGCATGAAAACATGTTAAACACTTCCAAAATGCAAAGGCACAAGATAACATTACCATTCCAAAAGTTACACACAGGAAAATACAAAGCATGGAACCAAAACAAGTCCAAAATCCATCAGGGCAAACATTAAGTTGTAGAGTTCTCTGCTCAGCATCTGAAGCAATCTGATTGCAAGCTCCAAAAGGCTTGACTGATTCCACACGTGCAGCACTTCCAGGCACTCCATTTTTCATAGCTTCTCTCTTAAACTCATTTTGTTTGTTTCTCACAGCATTTCTTGGACCATGCATGTTCCTGACTTTTTCAGACTTCTGGGTTTTCCATTGTACCCTGCCTTCACCCTTACATCTTTACATGTTGCCCTCTGCAGTCAGGGTGGAAGCTGCCTTAATCTTAGAATTTGTCCACTTTCCTTGCACTTACAATCAGTACAATGTGGGAACCACCAAAGTCCACTGCTAGCTGGAGCAGTAGCCAGGTTTTCCTTTCTCTTGGCTGTAGGGGTTGAATGCCTGGATCCCTGAGCTCTCTGAACCTGATTGTGAGGAACAGCTTCTGTACGCCACCACCATTCTGGAACTGGGTGAGGCTGCTGCTATTTTGGAATCTCCTGCGGCCTCTGTTGCCACTGTGGAACATGGTACTCTGCAACTTTTTCCTCCAAACAAACTCTTTCACTTTTGATGGTCTGAGGCTGCAAAGAGTGAAGGCCTACTGCTTCCTGGAATGCCCTCAGGCCATCATTTTTTTTTCTTTGTTCCTTCTCAGCAATTGAGGTCTCAGCTTTATCTTTACAGTCCACAGCTTCCTGGCCAAACTCGCAACATTTTAAATAATCCTGCTGGGCTCTTTGCTCTTGATTCACAACATAAATCTGGCTAAAATCCCCCACCATTGACCATGTCACAGCTTCAACACTTGACTGCCTTGAAATTTCTTTGACCAGATTAATCAGACCATTGCCCTTAATCTCAGTCTTAGGCAAAGTCTCTGGACACAAGCAAAATGAGACAAACTTTCTGCCAAGCCATAACACACATTGTGTGGAGTCCAACAACCAATGCAGTCCTTCTTCCCAGCAAAAACCTCCCCAGCCTGGTCTTTACCAGCAGGCTATCAACCTTCTGGTCTACTGAGTTCTGACCAGAATCTACCATGCAGAACAGCCTAAGCTGGTCCAGCACTACTCTTTCAGGTGACATCTCCAAACCTTTCCTAACCCTTCCCACAAGCCATTTCCAAAGACTCTTGAACCACATGGTCAGGTTTAGTTACAGCAATGACCCCACTCCACTCGTACCAAATTCTGTCTTAGTTACTTTTCACTCATTGCTGAGACAGAATACCTGACACCCAAAATTAGGAAAGGAAAGGTTTATTTCTTATAGTTCTTGGAGGTTTTAACCCATATTCAGCTGGCTGCAAGGCAGCGTGGCATGGTGGGGCAGCCATTCATGGCAGCAGCCAAACAGCAAGGCCACCTGGTAAGAGAGAGAGAGAGCAAAGATATGCCTTCCTCTCACCTTTACCCTGTATGTTGGTTCCGCCCCTGGGCAGGAGCAGCACTCACATTGCCAAACCCAGCACTAGACAACAAGCCAATCACAAATGCCAGACTCAGCCCCATCTATTATTACATGAGGCTTAAATTGGGGGCCACCCAATCACACCATAACAAGAAATAAAATAGCAAAAATTGAAATGAGCGTTTGAAAAAACTCTGCTTAGCATCTCCTTGTGTAAGTGAGGAGTAAACATAAAAACTGGGTAAGACATAAAAACTTGGGTAAGTGAGTAGTAGACATAAAAACTGAGTAAGTCATAAAAACTGCTAAATTCATTACAAATGAAGTCTGGATCAAATTTTGACTGAGACTATGACAAGTAGAACAAGAATGAACTGGAAAATTATTTGGAATAATGTTAATGCTTGGACAGTCTTATAACTAGAGATAATAAATGATTGTCAGTTATAATTTAGGCATCCACTTTTCTTAAGTCTAAAGGAAAAAGTTAAGTCACATGTCTGTGTGTTTCCAAAGACCACTATAATTAAATATCACAGCCCACTGACCCAGGTCCCACCTCCCAACAGCACATTTAGCTATGGTTAATCCATTGTTGAATATGGTACCTCAAGATTCGCTCACTTTCCAAAGTCCTCCACTGTGAACACATGTCAATTTTAGGGGACATTTTAGATCTAAACTACAACAGTCTCTTCCCACAAGCCTCCTTTCACTTTAATTGCCCTTTTCAAGACCCTATAACTAAATAAGGTCACAGTCTGAGAGTTTCAGGTCTTCAACGTACAAGTCTGTACAGGGTGGGTATAATTCAAACCATAACAAACCTCTTATGCTTCACAGAAAATGTGGTAGCCAGAAGTCAAATATATTTCTGTTTGTGTAAGGGCAATGATTTATTTCTTACTCTCCCTGCATAGTTTCTCTATTCCTAGTCCACTGTTTGTTCCGCAGACATGTTACGAGTTTTTTACTCAGGGAAAGAGTGTTGTGGGCATTCTTAGTCACCAGTTCCTATGGAGAGCTATTCAGATCTGCAATAAAAACAATAAAACAATGCTGAAAAAATATATACATATTGTAAACATACAATGTAAATTAATCACTCATGAGGCATTCCTATTTTCTTGCTTAAAAGTCAAAAACAAAATCAGTTATATAATTAAAGGAAGAAAATTGCTAGTCTCCCTTAAAATTGATCAATTTCTTGCCTGAGAAAATCTCAGTTTACAGGAAAAGAAATATTTATTATTTATGAAATGATATTGGAAGTCAAGTACATAATTTTCTAGCTTTTCAGTAACATAAAATAAAATGCATAGGTTAATATTTTACAGAAAATTCAATTTGGTAGCATAAATCATAATTTGGGAACATGAAAACAGAAATTGCAAGTTTTCAAGTAATTTTAACTGTAATCCAACCTTACATTCAGCAGTTAACATCGAACTCCTCCATAAAGTCTCTAGCAAAATTTACTATAGGTTTATAGATTGGATGGCCATTAAAACTTAACAAATATTTGCCTTTCAAATTTTCTGATGAAGCAGCTAAATTGGATTAGCTTGCTTATACTAAATAGCAATGCATCACTATCAGCTGTGGGCTTCCTCCTTTTCATATGTGCCATTGCAGCATTCCTGTTAAAAATTCTTTTATTTTTTATTTAAAGAAAATGTATTTCTTCATACTCTTTATTACCCAAAACTTCAGTTGGGTCTTTTCTAGTAAGGAACTTGAAAGTACCACTGCTTCTCATATTCTATTTAGATTGTCCCCAACACTATATTTAATAACATTCTCTGAATGATAAATGATTCCTTGCTTTGCTGAAACACTGATGTTCTCCTCCTAAGCTTCTTAAAATGTTTAATGTAATGATAGACTGCATGGTTCTTTTCTCAGGATTCATCAGCCTCTTGATTGCAATCTCCAGGAGTGCAAAGAATCAGTTAAAATTCTTCACTTATTAAATAACACTCTATTAATCATCTTATTAGGACAGAAATTATAACACTGGCACAAAATTTCAAGTATCCAAGCACATGTGGCAGGCTCAATCCTCAAAGGTCCTTGAGTAAACACTTTGTATTATATATTAATCAGAGAAGATCATGTCTCCTATGAATCCATTTATTTGTTAAATTAACTCATTTATCATACAGCTATTTTCGTGTATCTCATGCCAAGTAGACAGGATTTGGAGATAGAAAGAAAAAAAAGATGATCAATTCCCCTACAAGGCTTATAGTTCCTTATAGTGCCCATTCTAACTGACTTGAATCAGAAAGCAGGCATGATTGACTACAAAAAAAATCTTTGTGTATGTTCGTGTGTATGTATGTACAAATATTTGTGTATTGTGTGCCTTTTATGTTCATAAAGCAAGTGCCAGTGATATAACCATGATGTTGTTAGTAGATAAAAACATCAGTCCTTTTCCGGGAGCCTACTTATGAAAGTGGTCTTTATTTTTTTTTAATTACACGTTTGTATAATGATTACATTTATCAAATATTTTTGTTTCCTAACTCTTCCCTTCTTCCCTGCTCTTTGCAACTTTTATTCAGTTTATCATCTACAAAAGATCTATTTTCATTCCTTTTGTTCCTCAATTCTTTTTTAGCCATTGTGACTGTCTTCACAGTAGCCTGCCCTGTTTTCTTTTATTGCTGTCATTTTATTGCTTTTTCTCTTTTTACTTGTCCTAAGCTTGCTCTGCAGAGCCAGTTTCTCCCTCACGCTCACAACTTATCCTTCCCTTAAAAGAAGTCCCAAGAATGGGAGGGAGTACTTGAGGACAGGTATCATTTTCAGTTGCAGATGTTCAAAAATGCAAGGAACATCAAGGCCAACTGTCAGAAGACCCTAGTAAATTTCCAAAGGGGTTCCACACTTTGACCCTCACTTTTGACTTATCTTGGTGAAATGTCCAATTCATCTTGGCCAATTTCCTCTGTCTCAGGTAAGAGACATAAAATCTAACAAGAGGCTAGGAGTTGTGCAGATGAGCAATGTGCTTTGAAAAGAGAAGGAAACTACCCAGGAGAGGGTATCCTCCCTTCAACAGAGCCAAACTGGGACTATGATACTCAGCATGGACTAGAAATGATGTCTAGTATGTTAACTGCTCTTATCATGGGGATGAAGAGGTACATTAATGTCTGTTAATTATGATAAAGTGAGTAGGATCTTACAGAGTGCAGAGGAAAATCCAACTTTGTCTTGTAACCAATTAACAGAGGTCTTGCACAGATACGCTAATATAGCTCCATCTTCTAAGGAAGGAGAGGCAGTAATGGGACATCATTTCTTCTACTCCCAGAGAGTTGATGCATACTACAAAAACTTTAGATGGGCCTACAGACACCAATGGCCAATTGTAAATGGCCTTTTCTGTGTTCAACAATCAGGACCCAAACAGAGAGGAAACAAAGGAAAGAGGTAAAGATTATAGCTGTTGCAATTGATAATGCTTTAAACCCACACAGGTCATCTAAAGAAAACCATAGGGACAACTGAGGAAAGGGCTCCTGTTTCAAGTGCAAGAGGACTGGACACTGGGCATGAGATTACACCAAGCCTCTACCTGGGCTCTGCACCACATGTCACATAGTTAATGTGCCTGACTTGTGGCACTGGAGATTTGACTCTCCCTGCTACCAGAGAACAGCTAGGCCAACCATTGCCTTCATTTCCTGCTCTGATGACTGAAGAGATCAGGGAAACCTGCAATGTCCCTGTCCACAGATATTACCATCTCCTCTGAGGAACCCTGGGCAAACTAAATGTCATGGTTGAGTCAGTTTGACTGCTTATTAATACAGGGGTTGCTCATTCTGTTTTGATTTCCTTCTCTGGAAAATTCTCCTCTAGATCTATATCCATAGTTGGGATCAAGGGGACCGTTAGGTGAGGATTCTTTATTCCTTCTCTAACACGTTACTTCAAAGGCCAGATGTTTAACCATGAGTTTCTAACTGCCCCACAGTGCCCTGCTTCCCTGCTAGAAGAGATTTACTAGCAAAGTTGGGGCAATTCTCAAATCCTGGCTAAGGTCAAAGGGATTTTACATGTTGGGACTACCCCAGGTCTCCCTGTCCAAATTATCCAATAAGTGGTTCATGCTGCATGGTATATAGAATACCTGGCAGGGCAAATTCTACTATGCCAGAGTTATAAGACTACAAAACAACAGCTTATTTCCTAACCAAAAAAAGTATCCATTCAACGAAGAGGCACTTAATGCCCCCAACCTCTTATAAGCAAGTGTGTCCTTCTGAAATCTTGTCAGTCCCCTTGCAATACTCACTTTCTTAGCCCTCAAGAGAATAACAGACTGCCACTTCATTAATGAGGCTGTCATTCCAATCCATCCTCTAGTGGCAGGCCCATATGCAATTCTCTCCCAAATTCCAGGGGACACTAATTGCTTCTCAGTATTAGATTTAAATGACACATTTTTCTTTGTCCCCCTACATCAAGACCCCATTTTCTGTTTGCCTTTGAATGGGAAAATCTGATTTCAAAAGAAAAATGGCAATACACTTGGGCAGTTCTCCCATAGGGGTTTAGAGAGAGTCCTCACCTTTTTGCTTGAGCACTAGAAAAATACTTGAGGAACTTAAAAGCTTAAACAGGGAGCCATACTACAGTATGTACCAATTAAACCTAAAGTGGAAAGACTCCTTCACAATGATCATTGCCATACCTACTGGAGTAAAGGTGGGAAAGATAAACAACTGGATTCATATTTCTAGAATAAACCCAGTCCCATCTGAATTGTTTGAAGAACAAGATTACCCAAAAAAGGAATACTACTCTTGTGAGCCTAGGAAAGACTTGAAATTTCTCATCAAAAAGCAAGACTCCAGTGCCGGAAGCATAGAAATCTGACCTGTGCCTCATATTTGGGCTAATAGTGAAGGTCAATGGTCGTTAACTGTTTTCTCATTGTTTCCTAACAGCTTTTCCTTTCTTCAACCCAGTCAGTGAACCATGTGCCCTAAGGGAGTTGGAGAGCACATAACCCCCAGTAGGTAGACTTCACAGCCCCTTCCAGTTTGAAGAAGCTGTAGAAGACAGAGACCTCCACTCCCTCAGCATTCTATGAAGAATTATGGGAATTTTTGTCTCTCAGTGGGGAAATAGGAGATCAGGGCATGACAAAGCTGGCTGGGGAAGTAGGCATGACATGTTAATTACCAGATTCCAGAGTACATGCATAAAACAGTTCCCAAAGCCTTGCACCTGGACTTCTCATGAGAACTCGAGCAGGTTTTCACTAGGATATCCTAGATCTGGTATCACCCTGAGGTGTGGCATCCCAGCACTGCCTCTCAGAACCCATAGGTAAAAGTTCTGATGAGTTTCCTTGTGATTCAGACTGCATAAAAGACACAGACACCAAGAAAAATCTGCTGTCTGTTAATGAGACAGACATTACATAGGTTTAATTGAAAACATTATTTTTTCAAAAAGATTAAGTACAGTTTGTGTTAGCCATTGCATCAGGAAAGAAATTAAATAAATTGCACAAAAGATTATTAGGAAGATCCCAAAGCATCATTTTTGCATTCAGCAGAAAGAAATCATTTCAATTGGAAGAGTATGACAAAAAAAAAACAGGGATGTCAGTATGTCACCATCAGACTATTTTTACTGTTTTGTTTAACCTGAGGACAGAATGATCAAGTAACTCTGATCAGGAATCTTTTTTGTATCTGTATTGTCATAAGTGTGTTTTATAAAATTCCTGTTTCCCACAATATTCTTTTCCCACAGAAGAGCTAAAGACACATACTGTATCCCAAGTTAGTATCTGCCTTACCCTTGATGGCTGCTAGCTATGGGCTTAAAAGCAGAGAATGACCCACTTCCTAGGACTACATTTTTCCCACTTATCTATATGTGACATGGTCCATACTCCATCCCTGTCAGCTGCCCTGACTGCAGTGAACCTTTTGCTTCCCATGATTTACTCATGACCTTGCTCACTAACTTCCCAAAGAATAGTTCTTACGAATATCAAGGAAGTTAACACCTTCAAACCATAAGCCAGAGACCCTGGTCAATCTACCTCTTCCGAGAAGCTTCTCCTAATTGTCTAAGATTGCCCTGTCTTTATGCAGGTTTATATTTGCTACTAGGTTCCCAGGGAAACAATTTCATATAGTTGTGATATTGCTTACATCAGAATAGGATAGAATGAACGTGCAGTAGAGAAAGATAATTGACCTGTTTCTTAAACTCAAAGGTAAGACATAAGTATATGTTCATTTTAATGTTTTTATTATTATTCAAATTTTCTATATAAAATTTTAAGTGTGAGTTACATATTTATCAAATAACAAGAACCAAATAAAAAGAGGAAATGACATAAAAATGGAAGACAGGAAAGGAAGACCGAGAAGAGTAGTCACAAGCAATCAGTTATTGGTGAATGTTATTAAATGGACAGGATTTATAATCTCAACTCAATAACAAATAAATTGATAAGAAGACTGATAGGCTGCAAAACTGGTGATTGATCAATGGCCTACTAGTCTGTGGCCTGTGGTCATAGCTGCAGTACTGTACAAAATAGCCAGGATAGGAGAGGCTTGTTGCCTAACCATATGCCTGAATCTGTGAAGTAAGAAATTGGATTTGGCAATCCTTCCTCCCTATTCTGTAAGATTTCCTTCTTCTCAAATGCTAAATATTATTCCATCATTTCCAGTTTATTACTATATCATCTGCAAGGTGATAGTCAATAACCACGGATAATATCCTGAGGTCAAAATAATAATGATGAAACCACAAACAGAAGTTTAAAAATTGGAAAAAACTTTTTTAGAATTGACATTTGGTCTTGAATTTGATATCCCACTATAGTGGCTTCTCTATTAACACTGGGGTTAGGTTTCCACTGCTCTGTCTCTGTATATCTCTGTCTTTGACTCTTTCGATATATATATATATATATATATATATACAGATATATATAGTCAGATATATAAATAGACATCAATATGATAAAGTTACTGCAGTTCTGAGCAATGAATCATAAAGAAACAGCCTCATATTAGCCTGTGCCAGTTTAAAATACACAGAGCTACACATTTTCACCTTATTTCATATATATGTGTAGTATGATATACATGTAATTGTATATGTGATATATGTCATGAGTGATAAATATGTGGCAAATATATATGACATATCACATATATAAGTGTGTGAATGATAGCAATATATACATACAGATAAATTAGTGATGCGAATATGTGGCAGAGTACGGTCATCCTTGCATAGACTGATACAGCATTGCGTTGTTCTTTATGTTTTTGGTTCTCAGAATTTCATTAATGCTGAAAGCAACCTACTATTTCTGCACAACTCCTTACCTTGTATATGTCACTGACTCTACTTCCTTAACATGGAACAGAAGAAAATTTCCCAAAATAGGTATTAGAAAATAATACAGACAAGTAGATGTCCTAGTTTTCTCCTAAAATATGCTGCTGTTGATTCACCTTTGCAAGACTACTTGAGAGTTAGATATAATCAGTGACCAAATAGAACTTTAGTTGTAAAATATTAATATCTTTTGCAGTGAAGTCACTGTAAAATGCTGGTTCTTCCAGCCCCACAAATTAATCAGTGTCAGACCAGGTCAGTCTGGTCTAGAAACCAAAAACTCTTTGGCTACTTAAGCCATTGGCAAGTCTCTGGGCAACAAAATGTTTTCTGAGGTCACTGTAGAACCATTACATCAGAATTTCAATAAATAGGATGTTAGATTAGCTATGCCAGTATCAATGATATAAAGATCTCGTGGTTCTTTGGCAAGAGAAAAAAAATCCCCTTCCTTATTTGCCAGATTTTATTTTACATTATTACATCCTTTCTCTTACAGTATTTTTAGCAGTTCATAGTCATCTTCAATCTCTTCCCTAAACCTTTGAGCAGAATACATCATATGCAGCTAACACATTTAACTGCTTCAGAATGAGTCACTCTTCATACTACCCACTGATATATTTCATACTTTTATATCATATATATAAGCCATAAAGAATTTCAGCTTGATAACTACAGTAACAACCATGAAAATGAATATTAAACTTATTGAAATGAATACAGTGTACCTCATGAGAAATTTAATGTACACTGCAGCATTTTCATAGTTTCTTAATGTTAGAAAATTTATTTAGGCATGCATTACAGAAAAATAAATATATCTGTGGGAATAAAAAATCTTTTATTCTCTTATCTTAAACTTATCAGCCAGAGTGGTCAGTTTGAAATTCATGTCAACAAAATGAAAACTAACAAACTCAATTCACATGTTTCATGGAGCAGCTCTCAAAAAAAAGAATACTAGCTAGCAGTGTTTCCCTCATTCTGGACAGAGGTAGCAATAAGGAGTGACATGAAGTCCAACTAGAGCCATTGCTATAACAGAGAAAAAATGGATAAGTATTAGTTAAAGACACCAAACTCTTCGAGTGGAAGCATGGGGAGACCCAATCAATTTCAAATCTCACAAATTCTCTCTAGAAAAAATTTTAATCTATGGTAAAAATAAATAGCCAAGGCAAACTAAGGGATTTATTATCTAGTTAATACTTCTAACAAAATACATCTTACTACTACTAACAAAAAACCTATTTTTATATTTACCAAAGGAAGAGAACAGATTATTAAACGCAACCTTGTAGATTTGAAAAGCACTAGCTGAAAATCAGAATCCAAGAGTTTCAACTTTAATCCTTCCAATTGTAGGTTACTCATTTTTCACCTCTTTTGGTCTTAATTTCCTCAATTGTAAAATGAAAAGGAAAAAAGATATCTAATATATTTTATAGTATCCTGCAAAATTAGCCACTGCTTTTAGAAAAACAATTTAAATCCATGCCCTACTGATTGCCACTGCCTTGGTGTAAATGCAGATTAGCCTTTGGTGTACACAGTACCAATCACTTTAATGATGATCTTCTCTTAGTAATCTTGACATTATTCTGGGGAGTAATTCAAGTACTGAAAATAGAATCCTTCCTCTCAAATACACCTTTAGCAGAGTTAAAAAATGACATAATTGTCAAATTATAATTTTGCCTATTTTTAAAATCATGTTCAATAATTTATCAAGACTGTGTAAATTGTTCAGTAATAATTTTGACTCATGTCTATAATTCAATACATATTAGATCCAATTTTCTTGCTCACCCATTAAAGTTACTTTCAAAATCATGAAACATTTAAAAATAATTAAAGGATCCTTTTAGCATAGAATACAAGATTCTTTTTAAGGTTCTAATAGTTTGATAGAAAATAGAAAAATTTTATCATTCCACCATTCTGCATAGAATATTAAATATTTAAGAAGTTTTTTTAAAAAGTGATTACTAAATCACTAAGATCATGTCATCACTAATTCCAAAAGAACCAAACATTTTCTAAATCTCTGCCAGATTTCCAGTTTCCAAAACCACACTAAAAGTATTTTGCTTTACATTTACATTTAAATTCCAAAATACAGTACTGTTGTACTTCTGAAACTGAGCAATGCAGGCTTTAGTTTCACATAACTTGATGTTGCCCCTCCAAGACATGTTTAATAACAATATTAAATTAGATAGTAACAATAATATGAAACTTCTGAATGAGTCTCAAATCAATGTGTTGTGTAAATATCCAGTATCCATTATATGAGAAAAAGACAAATGCTTACTAATCCTCTAGTTAAACCTTAATTTAAAATCAAATTACTTAAGCTCACAGATAACTATTCAACTTATGGGCCAATAATATTCATTAATAAACAGATATAATTTTACTCCAAGTTCAAACATTTGTTTTGTTTTTGCTTCCATAATGTTTTCTCACCTGAATAATTCTACTGCTCTCCAAGGGTAGTTGAATGAGTATCTCAATGAGTACAACAAACCTAAACTCAATAGTTATGTCTAACCTAAACTCTTGGATCTTAACATTTAAGACTGTTTAGTTGTCAATTTGACTGACTTGGGAACAGGCTAGGGGATTGGTAAAGCACACTTCTGGTATGCCTGAGTGAATCATGGAGGTATGATCTTTCCCTTCTTCTCTAGCAGTTACCCAGCTCTGCTTCCTGGTCAGCATGAACTAAGCAACGTTACCATGGCCTCTGCCATGATGCTCCTTTCTTGGAGTCAGATAAATGTGGAACAAATCTTCTGAAAGTGTGAGTCAAATTAATACTCTTCTACTTTAAATTGAGTGTCAAGTATTTTGCATCAACAATGGGAAAGCTAACTAAAGCAAAAAATTTGTATCTCAGATGAGTGGGCAATTGCTGACCATGTGTGGCTCAGAAGATTTTGGAACAAAACTGAAGAGACGGTTTGGAAAGGTTTGGAAATGCAGAGTAGAGAAGACCTAGAATATTGTAAGCAAAGCCTAATTGGTGGTTCTGGTCAAATCTCAAAAGACCAGAATGCTCTCAACAATCCAGAAAGCAAAGACAAGGCTCTGGAGATTTCAAGTAAGAATAGAGACTGTATATTTGAAATTGGACTAGCAGACAGATATGTCGCACATTTGTAGAACATGTATCTACATTTTGCCCTTGTCCTGAGACTTTGAAAGACTTTGAAGGACACTAACTTTAGATGTGATAGACTAATTAATCCGATGGAGGAAATTTCAAGGAAAATCAACTTTCTTAATGTAGTAATGCTGGTGGTTTTTAGTAAGACTTATGGGGGATGGAGAAGAAAATTTTGAAAAAGTTCCAAAACAAACCACCGGTAAAGTGGGGCTAAAATGGATGTGGTTGCTGAAGAGATTAGTTCCGCTAAAAAGAAACCAAATACTTTGCACAGGAACAAAGGAAGAAAGGCAGGAAGGTTTCTTGAGGGAATTTCAGAAATTTACAGTCCCATCAATTGCAGTCTCAAGGGTGTAAAAGTGTTAACCTTTCATTTTAGTATAGAGCCCCAAGGTGCCCTGCTCAAGAAGGGCTTACTAAGGAATTAGGTCTCTTGGATTATCACATTCCACCATCTTTGCACTCAGAAGCCACTGTATCTGTGATCCAAGAGGGCCTAGATACTGTCCCTGCTAACACAAGACCTTGGCATCCTCCATATTATTCTGGTTTTATAAGCATGAGATTACAAGACTTTTGGAATCTGGAAAGTTTCCACCAAGTTTTAGAGGATGGCCTTGGAGATCAGCTAAGGACTGCCAGAGAGAATAATGCATGAAGTTATGGGAATTAAAGCAAAGTTGAAATGGAATCCCAGGAAGTCAGACATGCCAGGAATGTGGGGCATCTGACAAGGAAAACTGCAGGCTGTAAGTGGAACCAGCCCAAGAGAGGGGTCATTTACAGCCAGGTTTTTGCAGTGGGAATGCCCAGATCTTCTGGAACTCACATCTAACAGATGTAGTCTATGCCCTGGGTGCCAGATATAGGGCCATAGGATTTATTGTTTCCCTTGCTTGGTTTAATCTTTTTCTTTACTATTCTCCTATTCCTCTCTTTTCAAATAGAAAAGTTTACCCTGTGTGCTCACTTGGCATTATGGCCCTTTCTTTGTTGTAGGAAGGTCCTAGGTGCAACAACTTACCCTTTACCTTTGAAGGGGCACTTCTGTATATTCCACACCATTTGTCTCCTAGAAATTTCAATGAGTTAGAGGGTACTTGGAATTTAGTTGAATTTTTTCCCATCCTCTGATACTCAAATGCTTTACCAACAAGTCCAGAGTAGTTGTTACTTCTTACTATCTTGATCCAATCAACAAAACATCATTAATAATTTAAGGTATCCAGTCTGTGACATACTGTTTTGGCAAACACTGTAAACTAATACACTTGGAATTGATATGTACATAGTAAAATAAATTCCATTATTTTACCAAATAGTAAAAATCTGTTCATCATATACTCAATATGCTTAATATAGACATTTAGGTTCTAAAATTTTCTGTATAGACTTGACAAACTTCTAAAAATTTCCAAATTGATTTCTCAAATTTTTCATTTTTATCATCTTTAGTGGCTATGTTGACTAATAGAATGCTTCAACATCATATTTAAACTAACCTCATTCATTCAATTATTGGCAACTTACTCATGCGTATTACCAGCAGCTATTACTAAAGCTGAAGCTTTAAAATGTACTCTTATTTATATTGCATAGACTATGAAAGCACATAGTGTCAGAATTTCTTTTCCAAACATTAAATAGTTAACTTTATATGGTTCTGTATTGTGTTTGTCTCAATTTTCAAATTTCAAATGATTAAACAATTCTTTGGTAGGATCTAAAAATCATTACAAATTGAAACCCTATTGTTTTCAAAATTTTGAAGTTGGAACATTAAAACAAATTTGTCACAAATATTCTGTGTCTACAGCTAACTGTGCAGAATGAATTGCTAGTCTGTCCTTTGTATCTTCACTGTTTGACGGACAAATGTCAGACATAGGCTTTACAAACTGTTGTTGCTGTAAGTGCAGAGAGTCCTCATTTTATGATACTATGCCTTACAGTTAGTCAATTTTACAGTATCTGAAAGGGACACTTATTCAGTAGAAACTATATTTTGAGCTTCAAACTTTGTTCTTTTCTGGACCTAGGAGCAATGCGGTATTACGCGCTCATGATGCAACGTCACGACAGTGAGTTACATCTTCCAATTAGCCATACAATCACAAGGGTGAAGAACTGACCTCAGGTTTTTTTGTTTGTTTGTTTGCTTTGTGTTGTTTTGTTTTGTAACAGGAATCGAACTCAGGACCTTGTGCTTGCCAGGCAGGCGCTGTGTCACTGAGCTGCATCTCTGTCCCAAGGGTGAAGAATTGACCCTCCACAGTTTGCTGTGTTGCAAAGCTACAATGTTTGCTAGATTAAATACATCTTCAACTTGTAAAAAATTTCATTTTTAAATCAGTTTATCAGGCCGTAGCCCTATCATAAGTAAAGGAGCATCAATACTCTGAATCCAGAATAGATTCAGAAAAAGATTTTCCATCTACAATATTACCTATGTTTTTCATGTTCTGATGTTTACAATTACTCCTAATTTGAAAACATTGTTCTGTCACTTGGCATGCCACTTTGAAGTTTAAGAATGATAAATACATTTTGTCATAGATTTGATGTGTGTATGTGCCAATAGATTTTAATGGATTTCAGAATTCTTGATTCTCTTTCTTTCCTCTGCTGCTAATTTTTAGCTTTATTATTTACCATTACTAAGTGCAATGTGTTTCTAAATTCATGAATATGAAAATAATGCACCAAATGAGTTGTGAGCATAAAAATTCACAGGTCTTTGTACTTAGTTCTTTCAACTATGTCTCCTCTTTTTCATTCTATCTAAATAGGCTACTCAGAAACCATTTGTTTTCAAAGAAAAACATTTCTTAAATTAAAGAATTCTATATTATTACTTAAAAAATTTCAGAGTCCAATAGATTCTGAGAATCAGTTTCATTTCCTTTCATATCTTTTACTTCTAAACTTCTTAGAAAAACATAAGTATGTTATTCAGAGAAAAAAGTCAATTCCTCCTTGTATTATTAGGAAAAAAGGCATTTTAAATTTGACCTTTTTCATTTGATTGGCTAGTGACCAATGTATACTCACTTTTCCATACACAGTTACCAAGCAATCAAACAACAGATTCTTTTTCATAAGCATGGGACATAGTAGACACTTAACAGATTGGATGAGTGGAAAAAAAATAATGCTTTCCTGCAGACTGTGGAGATAAAGCACCAGCAATACAATGGAGCATGTGGACATCTCTCTAAAAGTGCTGATTATAGTTTTAGAAACTTAGCCTCATTTTCAAATCCCTTCCTCTCCTGCCCACACAAATTGTGAAGCGTCAAAAATTTACCAGTCACCCTTCCAGAAAACTGCTTTTAGGTCAGACTGGATGGCATTATGCCTAAAATGGAAGCTTTCTCCGTGTCACTCTATAATATATCCACTTTCCCTAAAAGGAAGCCAGCTACCCAGATTCTTAGAATACACAGAGGTTGAGCCTGAATCCAATCAGAATGAGACTATGAGGACCATTAGTACATGGCACCCTGGCCTTTCCTGATACTGGGTTTACATTTACTGTAATGGTGATTGTAGGAATAGTCAAGGGTGTGCTTCTCCTTACACTGATCAGAAAGGGGCTAAGATTCTATCTTCTGCAAAGTCAGAAATAATTCAAATAATCTAAAGTGATTAAATTTTACATAAATAAAGTTAGAAGCTGCAAAAGGAGTTGAAATAATACAAAGAAGTTTAATAATACAAAGCATTCCATTTTAAATATAAAATACATAGCCAAAATTCAAAAGGAGAAGGGAATGCTGTACTCAAAGTTGTGACCTTTGACCCTTGTTTCTTTCATTTACATTAAATGATTTTCTACACAGTTATCATTGCCAGACCTCCTATATATCACCTATCACTATGGCATCAAAGTAGTGCTGTTAATCTAATTAGGCAATATTCAATTATCTATGTTAGGGAAAAAAGATATACTCTCCTTTTCTGCCAGAAATTGATTTAATGAGGAGGGTTACAAAGAGCATATCTGAGTCCAGATTTTCAGGCTTCTTGAGCCAAGATTAAAGTAGAGTTTGGACAAAAAGTTGATTCTTACCTTCGTTGTAGTTGCTGGATTCACCACTGAAACAAATCACCAGCTTCAGAAAAATGCTTCACTTGCTAACTTGTAACGCAAGTTAATTCTAAACCTACAGTTAATTCTATGATTCATGTAGAAATATCATATATGGAGACATGAAAATTAGTTTAGATCTTGGAAACTTGCCCTCAAAGACATTCTAATAATTATTCTAATTCTGATTGTAATGTCTAATAATTAATCTAATAATAAATAAAGACAAGAAGTAATTGCTGCAGTGATAACACTCTTAGGAGTAATGTTCCCAAGAGATACAATAGTTACTAAACTAAAAAAAAAAGAACTCAATTGATTATTAAATGTTAAAGGACACATTTGTTTTCTGTAATACTTATGTAATTAATCATGCTTTTGTCATACAGTATTTCAGTTCTACCTAAATAATACTTCTATTTGGATTTCTAACCCTAAATTCCATTGTAAGAGAACTCCTGATTGATTCCCACACTCAACAGTTGTTACATTTTCTTCAGTCACTGACATTTTCAGTAAATAATATCACCATTACCCATTTGTTAACTCTAAAAATCTCAGATGATACCTTTGATTTCTTTAATTTGAATCTATTATGAAGTTCTACAATTTCAATCCCAAAATATACCCTATTGTGGTCTTCTTATTAGCTCTGTGACAGCCAACTGGTCCCTATTAGCCAACTACTAGACTCTTTATTTTACCCTGTACCTGACCTCTAGTTCTCTGCTGTTTGGGTTAAATGTACACCAAATGATACTGTAGCTCAGTAGCCATCCTTGGCTTCCCATGCCTCATGGTCAGATCCTAACTCCTGCCCCTTTAGAATCTGGCTTCTGCCTCCTCTAGTTCTTCAGCCTCCTCCATTTTCTTCATTTTATATCAGCTTTGTTATCTTCCACGAGGGCACAGAGCCTGTCTTACATGAGTCTCCAGTCCCTAGCACAGTGCCCTACATATATTAGTTGCGTAGAAAATATCTATTGAACACATAAATTTAGTTCTTATCACTCCATGAAGTAAGATTAAATTAGTCGTATGAGTCAGAGCCATTCACGGTCTGCGGGGGGAGAGAACAGGGCCTCACCAGGAAGCAAGCCCCACCCACCCACCTCGCTGTGAACCAGCACCATGCACAGGCCATCACCAGCAGGGGGACATCCAGACACCAGTCCCTTCTGGCATGCAGGCTGGCAAATAAGAACCACTCCACCTCTGTAAGTGACCAGCAGATCCAGAGAAACATAGGCTGCGATGATAGCTAACCAGGTGAAATGCAAATTGATGCGCGTGGTGTTTGGGCATTACACCGACCTTGCAGGTCTAGGGCCTGTGGTCTGATCAGCTGTTCAGAAGATAGCAGTATGCAGTGTGGCATCTAGAGGGGATTTCCTTCTGTGGGTGGTGGTCATCATTGATTCCCTATTGTCCTCTTTTAAAGTCTTGCATTATTTTCATTGTTTTGTTGGGTTGCGTTTTATTCTGTTTTGTTTTGTTTGATTTTGTTATATCCAATGACATGGGTAGCTATTTCAAAAATAGCAAGATATATGATGGTAGCCATTTTGGATTTACTGTTGTCTTGTTTTGAGTCCTTTATTGCATTCATTGTTTTGTTTTTATTGTTTGTATTCTATTCTGTTCAGTTTGATTTTCACTATGTCTAAAGGTATCTGCAGATATTTTGAAGACAACAAGAGGTGTTATGGTAACTATTCTTGATTTTGTAATGTTTTGAAGTCCTGTATCACTTACACTGGTTTGTTTTGATTGGTTTTATTCTGTTTTGTTTTCTTTGGTTTTATCCTCTTTAAAATAAAAAAAAATTAATTTTTTAAAAGTTTAAATTGGCCATATGAAGAATAAATTTAAATATAAGCTAACTTAAATACTAAAATCTAATCCAGAAGACCAAAATACAATATCAAAAAGATAATTAAATTATAATAAAACCCTATCTGATGAATATATTGTTTCATAGCTGAAAAAAGTCATTTTTCTTTTTATCAACAGGAAGAAAATAATGTGCTTGTAATGCAGAAAATAGAAGCCCTAAAACAAAAAACTTGTGTATGTCCAGAATTATGAGACATGATCAATAAATACAGTGACCATTAATTTTTTTAAATTACAATAAAAGACACCCTGTCATTGATCCTACTCAAAATACTTCCTCCCACTTCAAACACATTTATTCTATTGTTGTTGCTGCTCTCTGAAGCCATCCTGAAAGTCATCTTCTTGAGTGTCTTTAGTTATATTGTTCTAGCTGCCTCAGTGCCCTAACTCAATTTGAAATGCTACTTTTCATTGTCATTTTGACTTTGGAGAAGAGCCAGAAGTTTGCATCTTGCCAGTTCGAGTGAATAAGGTTAGGTCACACCATCATGTTTATATGAGCTTACCTTTCTGTTGGATATCACTAACCAGCAGCATCACTGTTTCTGATCACACCTCATGAAAACAGTTGTGAAAGAGGACTACCAGAAGTGCTTCAGAAAGTGCCAAGAAAGATGGAACAAGTGTGTTTGAATGAGGGAGAGCATTTGGAGGGGTGTTATGGAAATGTTTTTTACTGTAAGAATTTTTTTTTAATTCAAGCACACACTATGTTTTTTATCATCTTTTGTATATAGATCACTATCTTACAACTCTTGAGTCACAACTGCATCTATATTCTACGGTCGTCAATATGAAAGGATAATGCAAGGCTGCTTGTTAAAAGAACAAGAAAATGTGCCACAAAATGTGTGAAACACTAAAGCTTTGCTTTTCTTCTACAGTCTCTTTCAACAATGTGGTGTTTTATTCACTGTTTTATGTATTCTTGAGTTAAATAATATTTTAATCATTAGATGAATTTAATCTTCATTTTTGTAATGTAAGATGTAATTTTAAATGCAAGAAGTCCAATTATTTGTGTGTTAAATTGGGTATATGAAATAATCCAATTCATGTTTCATAGCTCTCACATAGATATGTATTTTATTCTAATCAGAAAGTAAAAATACAGCACCAAACTAATTCAAATATTCTTTTTCCTCTTTTTGATACCTGCCAAGACTTTTTACCTTCAGCTGATTGATGGGTAAACAAGAACTGAGAAAAAAAGGAAGTACAGGGTACTCTAATCTTTTCTCTTCCCAAGTTAGGATTTTCAGCATAAGTGGTTGAGTACTGAAGGGAAGTAACATGAGTAAGAAAGGGTATGAGAGAGATCCTTGGTCATCTGTGTTTCTCATAATATCATTGCAACTTTTCTTTATTCTAAGCAATTTCTGATTAGAATGGAAAGCATGGCCTCTTGGGCTGTCAGCATCTAGTTTACTCAGCAGAAATAACACACTTTGAATCACTCTGAACTCCCACACATCATACATAGTGGGAATTCTGTTCAGTGGAACACTTTGAACACAATATGGAACCGCAGTAGCAAGAAACAGCAGATAAACATATTGGGTGTATGTCCTCTGGTCACAAATGCTCCGTTTTGTCATCAGACATCACAACACAAATTTCAAGATTCCAATCATAGAGTATTAAACCAAGAATGATTCCTTTCTGAGTATCAGTCCTGTGAGATCATACAATCACACACCCTTGAAGCCAGCCCTGCAATGAGTATTTGGTATTTTAGGCCAACATAGTCCTACAGTGTAGAGATGGATTTATTTGACAATCATCTCATGACCTGAATCATTAAAATCACACAACCAATTTTCCTTACTTTGTGTCTATGATGTATTAGCAATTGTGCAGTTGTAACTCCTCTTCCTAATGCAAACTTCATTCCAGACAGCAAAGAGTAATTCATTCACTCAGAAGTTAAATTTCACAATATATTTCAATACTGTCACTTTTGCAGAAGAGTATTTTGAATTGGTTTATAACAACAAAAAAGGTCAGAATTTGATTGTCATTAATACAGTGCCAAAATCACATTTTCAGGACTTATATAGGTAAAGGCTAATTAATGACTAAAGTTGATAGACTGAAAAATTCACCAGCTCTGTATATCTCAGTCCCAGTATTCATCAGATACTACTACTATTTCATGTTTTCAAGGTAATTTTTCTTTTAAAATATTTAAATATTTTAAATGAAACCTTATGGTTACTAAATGATGTAAGTGATGTGATATGCAGAAAAATTTGAACCAAACATTAACTTATTGCTTCACTATTTAATATATGGAATAAATGAAGAGTCACTGAGCTATAATTTAGATCACTTGAATTTCAGTTTCCAGATCTGTTTCATACTGACAAGGTGATAATAGCAAGTTTTATAAACGCTTTATGCTCTAAATTCCTCATCTATAGGATGAGGATTTGAGAATAAATATTCCCTAAGGTTCCTTTTTCTGATTTATAATTCTATGTTATGTTACGTGGAGTACAAAATGAAAGCATATATTCTAGTCACTCCAGCTCTCAGTGTTGTGAGGAGAACTCTTACTCATTGTGGGCTCCAAGATAAGGCCATTCCAATCAAACAAGGTACAAAAGGGTTGTTTTGTTTTGTTTTGTTCTGTCCTGTTCTGTTCTGTTTCAGAAGAAGATGAAGAAAAGAAGGCCATTCATCCAAAACCTGCTTTCACTTTTGCATATTTAAATCTACTTTATGCTCTGAAAATACCATATAAAAATAAACTATACCCTCTACTAAAAACTATACTTTTTAAAATAGAAAACTTTACAAGAGGTCCCTCACCAGGAATATTTGTAGTACTTCATCGCATCATAAATGGGATTTAGCAGCATATGATTTCTTGGGAGACAGTATCCATTGGCTTATGTGATAGTCTTTCTAAAGGTTTCAGGCACGAATGAGAAAAAAATTTTCCCTAACTTTATAAATTCTGAGTAAGAACTAAAACAAACAAAAAACAACAACAAAGAAAAAATAACTAGCTTCAGTTTCTTACAGTATACCATCACAAATCTAGACCACAAAAGTACTTCGCCCTAAAAAAGAGAAAAATGAAAAGAAAAAGCACCTTGCCTTACATAGTTATTTCTAATCCATAGTGGGTAAAACTGATATTGCAGCCCTTTAACACAAAAGACATATGCATAACAATTAACTTCGCCTCAGAGTAGACTTGCCTAATCCCTTCCTCTAATACTCATTTGGGGTTTATTAATCAAGTCATTTAACTTCTGCAAGCCTCCAATTATTCATTTTTAATAGAAAAAGAACTGTATTAGGTGCTTCAGTTACTTTCAGTTAAGCCTATTCCATTAAATCTATTCTAAAATTCTAAAATGCTAGTTTCCGTTTACATTTTCCATCACTTTGATTTTTTGTTTAATGGTGTAATCATACATCATCCTTAGACTTTTATGACTTAAAATGCATTTGTATGATTGGTACTCAGATCCTAAATAAAATATTATAACCCATATATTTATATAGAAGTATTTGTGATGTATATATGTGATCCTAAAAGGTACTAAGATGATACTTTAACAAACAGGATTTCATTTTCAAAATAATGATACCTACTACTTATTGAATGCTTTTTATTGAACTATGTATGTATTTATTTGGGGTTTTTTTGTTTTGTTTGTTTGTGTTTGATACTGGGAATTGAGTTCAGGGCCTTCACACTGAGTTACATTCGCAGCACTTTTTAGTTTTTATTTTGAGACAAGGTCTTACTAAATTACTTGGACAAGACTCAAATTGGTGATACTCCTGCCTCAGGCTCCCAGGTGCTAGCCTTACGGAAGCCCAACACCATGCCACAGTCAGTCATATGCCTCATACCCAAAATATATTACAACAAATATAATTATATCAAATTTGAGCAAATTTGGCTTGAAAAGGTTAAGAAACTTACTCATGGCCCCAGAGCAGTCATACTGGAGTCAGCATTCCAACACCCTTCCTCCCTGGAAGCCTCCAGCTTCTGTAGGCATCCTTTTACCTGAATCTAGATTATAGCTTTTGGAATCTGTCTTGTGACAACAAATACACCAACAAGAGATGAGCAAAATGATTTTCTAATCACAGGTAGAACAAAATCAAAAGTAAGATATAGAGTATCATTCTGGAAAATGTTATATAATTTTTAAGTCTTCCAGTAAGTATTGCTTTTCTTTAAAAACAAAAAACAAAACAAAACAAAACAAAAAAAAACAAGGAAGGGACTGGGGATTTAGCTCAGTAGCACAAGCACCTGCCTGGGCAAGTATGAGGTCATGAGTTGGATCCCCAGAATAAATAAATAAATAAATAGATAGATAGATAGATGGAAATACAATTAAGGCAACCTGAGTAACATTTGAAACTTGAATTATGGGACAAGAAAGGATTATAAGGCTTAGGGGGTTCTTTTCATTTCCTGCTTGCAGAATGGCTCAAAAACATGTAACTAGGTGCAGAAGACAATTTATTACCAATATAATCAATATCAGAGAAAAAGTAGGGAAATATAAAGAAATCATTCATTAAATATTCTCTAAAGTATTCCAATATAATCAATATCAGAGAAAAAGTAGGGAAATGTAAAGAAATCATTCATTAAATGTTCTCTAAAGTATTCCATGATCCCATTTCATTATTTTCAACCAGACAAAAGAAAGCTATATTTGAAATAAAAAGGTTCTTTGGCTAACACTCAAGACACATTAAAATAAAATGGCCCCAATTTATAAAATAGTATGAAATTTGATTGCCTATAACAGTCTTTTTATGAAAAAGATAATCAGACTTGTATGTTAGGAGCAATAATGTATATACCTGTAAACCATTAAGAAGTCTTTTTTTAATGCATAAAATATTTGTTTATTTTAAAAAGAAAAAAGATAAAAATAACAATGAAACAGAGTTTCAAAACAGGTTAGTAGGTCAGTTGCAATAATTAATACATTGTGTATTGTAAGAAGGCTTTTGTTGCAAAATTTTGAAATGCTGATACAGGCCTGGTATCAGCAAATATGCCATTTTATTGCACACACTCAAGGCCCACAGCAATTCAACAGAAAATTAATTAGCATCAGCTCACCATAAATCTCAATAGTATTAGCTAAAATGCCAATTTTGTAATCACTTTTCATTAAAGCCAAAAATACTAATTAAAATTGATTTTTGCCTGTGCTTTGGTAAACGGCTGCCAGTTAATGGTTTTCATCTGTAAGGCAGACCTTTACTTAAATTAATTTTGTATGTTGTCTCCTTCCCTTTTGTAAAGATAATAAAGTGTGAAAGGATAGGAAATGTGGACACAAGAAAGGGCAGTTCATATAGTAGAGGCAGAATAGCGAAAATAAAAGATTCTAAGTCTTTTTACTAAAGCTGATATGATCATAGTCCTCAACAAACTGTTTTTTAGTATTTCATTTCATGAGCAGTGATAAATTAGGCCTCTGTAACAAATAAATTATGATTTAATTTTTGTAAGGAGTTTGATTGATTAAATAACATACGTATTAAAGAATTTTCTGAGTGAAGTCACATTCTTATTTATGTGACATGATCTATCTGTAAAATCTGGCCCATGAACTTAGCTCATGTTTGGAGGCTCGTTGAGAAACAATAAGGATTAATTTAAGTCTCAACATATGTTAAACAGAAACTGATAACCATGTAAATGTCAGAGCTCTTTCATCTGTTTTAAATAGAAAAATAACAAGCCATATATCTATTAAAGGGTAACCCAAGATGGCTTTGATTGTTCTTTCAACTTTTCAATGAATTTTTTTTAAGTAATATGATCAAAAATTTGATCATGTTTGGGGTGGCATCAGGGTAGGATAAATGAGGATTAAGGGTTAGCTATTTTCTACCCTTAAAGGGAAGTGAAAGGGATGGTGAGTCACTTACAGTCAGGGTTTCTAAGAAACCACAAATAAGAACCTGAAACCACAGGGGCAAAAGCACATTCAGAGTTCTAGACAGCCATAAATGTAGAATGAGAAATTCGCTAATATTTCTAAATTCAGATTAAGCAGATGGAAAAAAATACAAAAAAATCTGTAATAAGAAGGTCTGGGCTGATATTCTCAGACTCATTACAGAAAGGCAGGAATAAGAAGAAAGCAGATTTACACAATATTCAGGAATTTTGGTTTTTTATAACCCTAAGACTTTCACTTCCCCTAACTGCTAGCACTACAAACTTATACCTTTTTTTCCTTTCGCATGTAAAATCCAAATACGTTTCCTCTTAAAATGTTCAAAGAAAATCCTACTAAGCAAATATCGAAGAGCTAATCAATAATAGTTGTAAATCTCTCAGAATTATTTACACTATGTTAACACAAAGGAGTTATTTAATACACTCTTGACAGCACAGTATCATAAATTCTGACCATTCTGAATCCTACAAATCATAATTATCACTATACTACTATCTGCCATCCCAACAAGGGATGAAATATGACTGAAAATTTCCACTTGGATCATGAGTATATAACAGGAAAGCCATTTTTTTATTTTAATTTGTAAGTATCATTAAAAGAATATTCAAAAGTTCTAGGTGTAAAACGACACTGAGAAGGATGTTATGATTGATATTTGCAACTACATTATTTGTTAGGAATCTCTGATATCTAAACCTTTCCTTACATCACTAATTCTTTTTACCTGAGTTTCAATGATACAAAAAATAGACACTCATGTTCACTGGCCACTAAATTCTTCTATATACTTCTACTCTAAAGCACATGTTTATTAATTTTCCAAGCAGTATATTGGTGGTTAACAATTGTTAACAATTATTTTGCCATTTATTTTAAGTTATCAAACATGCAAAAAGATTCTCTCTAAACTGTCTTTGACTAGTGAGTTTGAATAATGAAGTATAAACATTTATCACTGGAAAACAGTTGAAGCAAAAAAATATATATATATATATTATATATATATATATATATATATATATATATATATATATATATATATTGGTGAAATGTTATGGAAACATTGCTTATTTCCATGACATAAAATTCAACTAAAACTATTGCACTATACTGTATTTAACTGGATTCCTGAATTTCTGTCAAAACAACTTAAGGAACACACAATTTGTATCATAACTACCATTTTTTTTTATGGTAATGGAGATTGAACCAGGACTTCCACACTGAGCTATATCTCTGCGATCTTATTTTCTCTGTTTTGAGGTAGAGTTTTACTAAATTTCCCAGGGTGGGATGTTATGTGTGCTGCTCCTGCCTCAGCCTTCCAAAGTGCTGGTATTATAGGCATACACTACCACTCCTGGTTCCCACTTCTCTCAAATGTATAATTTTGATCATTCAAATGCCTGATGTTATTGTATTGTTTACTATTATTTGATTTATATGTGAGATACAAGGTCTAAACGCTTGGGTATTTCAGAATGTCCATCCACTACCCAAAAACATAAAAGACAGTTTGACTAAATACATTTAGAATTTATTCCTCCTCAAAATTCTCCTCTTTAAATTTGTTTTATTGTGACATTCAGTGTTGGAGAGAAGTCTGGGATACTTTATTTCTCTTGTTTAATTTATGGAAAGCAATCTGATAACTTTTCCATAAGAAGAAAGTACCAGTGTTTATCTGATGTTTTCCCCAAGAATGTTATAAGGTTATATCTAAGTATGATCTTATAATACTGATTTTGTACAAATGAAACAGAAATTTTAAATCCAAATGCTGCTTTTAAAGTTTTAGTATATTTTCCTCCCTAGAGATGCAAATTATTCCACGCCTCTCTCTGTGAGTCAGCACCGTTTGCAGACTGCAGAGGGAGAGAAAAAGGCCTCACCAACAAGTGATCCCAACAGGGAAATCATATCATTTTCATTGTTTTGTTGGGTTGGGTTTTATTCTCTTCTGTTTTGTTTGATTATGTTAAATCTGATGGCATGAGCAGCTATTTGAAAGATTGCAAGACATTATGGTAGCCATTTTGGATTTACTATTCACTTGTTTTGAAGTCCTTTATTGCAGTCATTGTTTTGTTTTTATTGTTTTTATTCTATTCTATTCTGTTCTGTTCGATTTTTACTATGCCCAAAGGTATGTGCACCTATTCTGAAGACAACAAAAGACATTATGGTAACTATTGTTGGTTTTGTAAGGTCTTGAATTCCTGTATCACTTATACTGGTTTATTTTGTTTGGTTTTATTCTGTTTTCTTTTCCTTGGTTTTATCCTCTTTAAAATAAAATAATAATAAAAAGATGCAAATTATTGTAGCTAAGGGCTCTATCCTCAAAACAGATGCCACACAATTATCAATATAATTACATATTCTTTTCCTCCATATGTAAATGTATTTGCTTTTTCTTGTAGAGGCCTTTCCTTATTCTCTTCAATCTTAGAGTTTCTATAGCTGGCATGCACCATCACTGATTTAATGCTTTAATGATAATTCTACTCTTCACTACACCTAAAAAGTTCTCATTTTCTCTTCTAATGTCATGTTACCTTCCCATCCCAATATCTACTCTCCTAATGATTTTCTTTTTTTCATAGAAACAAAATATGTACAGTGCTATAAAATATAATAATTTGCCAATATGTTTTCTGACAATTACTGAGAATAATTTAAAAAGACTTATTTTCCACTTACAAATTAGAATATACTTCTTCCTTTTTAGAGGACTTTTTTCTAAAGAGAAAAATAAACACAGAAAAGAAAAACAAAAAACGAAGACAAACAAACAATAACTACAACAACAACAAACAACCTAAAACAATGACAATATAGGCTTTCAAAATAAGATGATAGGAATTTAACAATGGTTATTATATTGCATATTCTTATCGTCAAAACATTACCAGATATAGACATGCAAAGCTGATCAAACTACAAGTATTAACTGTTCTTTTCCATGAACTAATAGAATTAGTAGTATAAACATATTAGCTATCTTATGTATATACATACAAATTTATATCTTTTTCCTTTTCCCATCTTTTTCTCCTTTCCCCCATCTCAGTTGTTTTTTCCCTTTGAGGAGTTTCTTACCCTTTCACAATACCTAGTGTAGGTTTTGGATATTATTTACTGTTTTAGTTTCTTATGCTAGGGATACAATATGGTTCAAAAAAGGCTCAAAAAAGCCTCAGGAAAAAGAATATCTCAGAAATAATGAATAGGATATTTCATATTATAGGCCTTATGGTCTCAACTCGCACCCATTTACCTATAAAAGCCTCGAGTTTATCATTCTTTTTAACTGAATAGTAAACAATTATATAAAAATACCACATCTTTTTTATCCATTCCTTGGTTGACAGGCATTTGGGTTGTTTCCAAGACTTAGCTATTACAAATTATAGTGCTATAAATATGGGTGCATGTGTATCAGTGTGGTACTATTAATTTCAATTCATTTGAGAAGATACCCAGAAGAGGAATAGCTGGGTCAAACTGGACCTGCTATCCTAGTTTTTTAAAGAATCTCTAGACTGATTTCCACAGTGGTTGTACTAGTCTACACTCCCACCAACAGTGGAGAAGGGTTCCTTTTTTCCCCACAGCTCCTCCAGCATTTGTTACCAGTTGATTTCTTGATGATAGCCATTCTTTCTGGAGTGAGATGCAGTCTCAGTGTTGTTTTAATTTGCATTTCTCAAATGACCAGTGATGGTGAACATTTTTTCATATATTTATTTGGCATTTGTATTTCCTCATCTGAGAATTGTGTGTTCATATCTGATACCCATTTGTTGATTGGGTCTTTGAATTTGGGGAACTTGATTTTTTTCAGTTCTTTATATGTTCTAGATAGAAGTCTTTTGTCTGAGGGACAGTTGGCAGAAATTTTTTTCCCAATCTGTGAGGTTTTTTTTCCACTCTGTTGGTGATTTCTTTTGATGTGCAGAAATTTCTTAATAAGATACAATCCAAGTTGCTGATTCTTTAAAGTACTTCCCATGCAGTTTGGTTTTTGTTCATGAACTTTCCACCTACCCCTATATCTTTGAGATTTCTACCTACTTTGTCTTCCAGTAGACTTAGTATTTCTGCTTTAATATTTAGATCCTTGATCTATTTTGACTTTAGTTTAGTCCATTGTGATAGGCAAAGGTCTAGTTTAAGTCTTCAGCAGATAGACAGCCAGTTTTTCCAGCCCCATTTATTAAAGAGGCTATCTTTCTTCCAGTGAACATGCTTGGCCCCTTTATCAAAGATAAGGTGGCTGACTGTGTTTGTAGTTGTGTCTATATCTTCTGTTCTGTTCCACTGATCCTAGGTAATTTTTTCCCAGTACCAAGCTGATTTTATTATAATAACTTTGTATTATAATTTTAAATCAGTTACTATGATGCCTCCTGACTTGCTTTGTTGCCCAGGATTACCTTTGCTATTCTAGGTCTCTTCTGGTTCCAGATGAATTGTAGGAATGATTTCTCTAGATCTGTTATCGGGGACCTGGCCTAGATTCCCAACCTCCCAAACAAGCATATGGCAAAGGCTTAGATAAATGAGACAAATGGTATGGTTTTAGGGCTCCAGGAGGGTCAAAGCCCCTACAGAGTTCTTGACTCTGTTGCTGTCATGAGAGCTAAGACAAAAAGCTTCTCTGGATCACCTGTATTTATTATTAGTGTAGACAAAGAAAAGGGATACTGAGGGAGGTTCCAGAATTGAGCAGGATTTGGGAGTCATTTCAAGGACATCTCCAAGTAGGAAAAAAATGCCAGGAAAAGAGAACTATCTTATCTCCAAAATGGCATTTGCAGTGGGGCTGAGATGCCTGCAGAGTAAGATGCCTGCAGGGCAGTCTCTATTAACATAATTGATTATGGAGCCAAGATGTCCTCAGCTGCAACCTTCTTTACCTTGCCCTTTGAGGCATCTCTAACCTCATCAGCCACTATAGGCCTCAGTCAGGACCAGTGATTCATAGAGTTTCATTTACTATGAATCAGCTCCCATCACCAGGCAAGGGGCCTAGCCGTAGGACAGGTTTACAGATAAATAAAAAGCCAATTAGCAAATTTTAAATCCTGCTCAGAGCCACTTCATAGTGGTCTCCAACAATCTGTGAGGTATGCTAATGGTATTTTGATTGCGATTTCATTACATCTGCATAATAGTTCTGGGAGTATGGTTATTTTCACTATGTTTGTTCTTCTTATCCCCAAGCAGGGAATCTCTTTCCATTTTATGAGATTCTCTTTGATCTCCTTTTTTTGAGAACTACAATTTTCAATATACAGATTTTTACTTCCTTTGTTAGACTGATTCCTAAGTGTTTCATTTTCTTGGATGCTATTGGGAAAGATGTTGTTTCTCTAATTTCATTCTCAGTGAATTCGTTGTTTGTATGCAGGAATGCTATTGATTTTTGAGTGTTGGTTTTATATCCAGCTACACTGCTGAATTTGCTTATTAAATCTAGTAGACTTTTGGTGAAGATGTTGGGGTCTTCTATGTAGTATATCATGTCATCTGCAAATAATAATAATTTAACTTCTTCCTTTCCTATCTTTGTTTCTTTTATTTCTTGGTCTTCTGTAATTGCTCTGGCTAATGTTTCCAGAACTATACTGAACCAGAGTGGTGGCAGTGCACATCCTTGTCTTGTTCCTGATTTTAGTTTGAAATTTTTCAGTTTTTGTCCATTTACTATGATGTTGGCTGTTGGTTTGTCATAGATGGCTTTTATCAGATTGAAGTACAGATCATCTGTTCCAATTTTTTGTAAGATTTTTATCATGAATGAGTGTTGGATTTTATCAAAGGTTTTTTCTGCCTTTATTGAGATGACCATGGGTCTTTGGGTCTGTTAATATGGTGTATTACATTTATTGATTTGCATATGTTGAACTATACCCGCATTCCTGGAATGAATCCCACTTTGGTTGATGTGCTGCATCCTGTTTGCTAGTATTTTATTGAGGATTTTTACATCTATGTTATTAGAGAGATTGACCAGTAGTTCTCTTCTTCAGTTGGGTCTTTTTCTGGTTTTTTTCAGGGTAATACTTGCTTCGAGAAATGAGTTAAGGAGAACTGCTTCCCTTTCAATTTCATTAAAGAGTTTAAGGAGTACTGGCATTAACTTTTCTCTAAATTTCTTGTAGCATTCAGTCATGAATTAATCAGGACCTGGGTTTTTCTTTCTTGGTAAGTTTTTCATTGAATTTTCAATTTCATTAACATATTGGGTTATTCAGAAGTTTTACATCTTCTTGGTTCAGCTTTGGTAGTGCATACATTCTAGAAATTTATTTCTTCTGCATTTTTCATGCTATGAGAGTACAGATTCTCAAAGTAAGTATTGATGTTCTTCTGAATTTCCACAGGAACTGTGGTAATTTCACCCTTTTCATTCCTTAATGCATGAATTTGAGTTTTTCCTTTCCTTTTTTAAATTAAGTTGGTTAGTTTTTATCAAATTTTTTTTATTCATTCAAAGAACCAACTCTTTGGTTCATTAATTCTTTGTATTTTTTTATAAGTCTCAATTGAGTTATTTTTGCTCTGATCTTTATAACTTCCTCATGTCTATGGGCTTTGGGCTTGACTTGCTCACTTTTTTTTAATAGAAGCTTTAGGTGTAGCATTATATTGTTTACTTGTGTTTGTTCTGTATTCCCGATGTTGCTATTAATTTCCCCCTTAGGACTTCTTTCATTGCATCCTGCAGGTTTTGGTATGTTGTGTTTGCATTTTCATTTGATAATAGATATTGTTTAATTTCTTCTGTAACTTCATCTGTGACTCATCAGTTGTTAAGGATGATGTTATTTAATTTCCATGTGTTTATGGAGTTTTTGTGGTTTCTTTTGCCATTAATTTCCAATTTCATTGCACTATGGTCAGATAATACGCATGGGATAATTTCAGTTCTTTTTCACTTACTTAAGCATGTTCTATGGGCTGCTATATTGTCAATTTTAAAGAATGCCCCATGTGCAGTTGAGAAGAATGTGTATTCTGATGTTGGGCGGAGTGCTCTGTAAACATCTACTAAGTCCATTTATTCACAAGTTTGATTCAGTTCTGTTATTTCTCTGCTAGTTGTTCCATCTCTTTGTGACATCTCTTTGTATTATGGTCTCCCATTATAATTGTGTTAATGCTTATTTGATTTTTCATATCTATTAATATCTGTCTTATATAGTTGGGTGCTCCCATATTTGGTGCATATATATTTATGATTGTTATCTTTTCCTCTTGAATTTTTCCTTTAACAAGTATGTAGTGACCTTCTTCATTGGTTTTGATCATTTTTGGCTCGAAGTTCACAGTGTCTGTGAACACTATAGCTACCCCTTGCTTTTTTCTGGGTTCATGTTGTGTGGAGTACTGTTTTCCATCATTCAACTTTCAGTCTATCTTTTTCTTCTTTAAGTTAAATGTGTTTCTTGTATACAGCATATTGTTGGGTCTTGTTTCTTGATCCATTCTGCCAGTTTGTTTCTTTTGACTGGTGAATTGAGGCCATTTACATTTATGGTTATAATTGATATGTATTGGTTTATCTTCATGATGTTATTTTCCTGTTGTTCATTCCCTGTTTTTTGATCTGTTTAATTGTTCTCCTGCCTGGTGGTTTCATTCTGATGTTTTTCTTGGAATTGTGGGCATTTTTATCACTATCTAGAATATCTTTCAGTACTCTTCATAGGGTTGACGTTTTGCTCATGAATTTCTTCAGTTGTTCTTTGTCGTGGAAGTATCTTATCTCTCCATTAATTTTGAAAGATATTTTTACTTCAATCTAGGTTAGAAGTTGTTTCCTTTCAAGGCTTAAAATATTTCACTCCAAGCTCTTCTTGATTTGAGGGTTTATGTTGAGAAATCAGCTGCAATTCTAATTGGTTTTCCCTTATAGATGATCTATTTGTTTTCTCTAGCAATTTCTAATGTTTTCCTTTTGTGCTAAATGTGTGGGATCTTAATTATTATATGTCTGGGTGTAGATTTATTTTGGTTATGATTGTTTGGGGTTCTATATTCCTCACATATCTATTATCAAATTCTGTTCCCATACTTGGTAAATTTTTTTCTATTACTTCTGCAAAGTTTTTAATGTCATTTATGTTGACTCCTGCTTCTTCATTGACATGCATAAAATTTATATGATTTTTCTATGCATTGCCTTGGAGTTGTTGTACTGTTATTTCACGATCATTTGCTATTTTTAAGAGCTCTTTTCTTTCATGGGTCATTAACCTTGATCCTGTCTTCAAGGTCTGAATATCTATCTTCAGTTTCATTGAACAGGTTTTTCCAGCTGTCAGTGTCACTTTTAAATTCCTGAATTTCTGAATCACTCCATGCATTCTAATCCTTTCCTGTATTATTCATTCAAGGTTTCTATCATTTTCCTGTGCTCCTATTTTTTAATCTACATCTTTTCTGTGTTGAGCAATTCTTTCATGATGGATGCCATTTCTTTTTTTACCTGAGATATTATTTCTAATCTGATTTCCTCTATCATCTCATAGATTTGTTTCTTTACTTCACTTGCTATCTTTTCAGATATTTCAGGTGTATTTCTTCCAATTTCTTCTATTTTTATGTTTCCTGTATTTGTTCTGGGAGGGCTAGAGGTCTGAGATTGTATTTTGCTTTTTTTATCATTTTCTTCTGTTGGTTCAAAGTTCAGTCTTTTCAATCTCACTAGTTTCACATATACCTCATATGCACCATTGTCAGGGTTCTACTGGGTGGCAAGATTTCTGCAGTTGCCAGTCCTGAGTGGAGGGTGGGATCACCAGTGGTCTTTATAGAGGAGTTTTGAGGGCCTCTCCATTTTATTATCTCATTTTAATGATAAAATAAAATTTTTTCATTATTTTTAATTTTTCAAAAGATGTAATATGTAGGTTCTTCTTGGCCCTACTTTCTGTTTACTTGGGTGCCAAATTTAATTCCAAGACACAGGATAGTTTGATATACGTATTTCCTACTTAAGAGTGATTTATGTCTACCAAATAAAAATATAGTTCAATTTTTTATTTGCAAAGAATCTACATAAAAATCAATGGAACAGAGAAGCAAGTTTAGTAAGGTCATGATACAAGGTCACAAAGCCATATACAGAAATCTAGTGTTAGTCTATATACAAGCAGTGAACGATTCAAAAGTAAAATTGTAAAGGCACAAGTTGCAACATCACAAAAAAACTTAAAGTAACATTACTGTATAGATCTACCAAAATACATTTATTATCTGTATCCTAAAAGCTATAAAAACTGATCAGAAGTACTCAAATACAACCTAAACAAGTGGTGAGAGTCTATGTATGTGAATTGGACAAATATCAAAACATTTATTTGCCCTAAACTTATCTATACATTCACCTCAATATCTATCAAAATCTCAGCAGAATTCTGGTTGTTGTTGTTGTTTACTTTGTTTTGTTTTGTTTCAGTGAAGGGAGGCATTGAATTTACTTCTGGACAGGCTATGTGGATGGCAAAGCAAACCATTGTGCTTTTTTCCTTAAACTATCTTAACTATTCTTATATACATATACCTAAACGGATATGTAGTTTTTCTTTTAGTTTGTCACACAAGTGCAACAATACAATGCTTACACATGTGTGACTTATTTATTTCACCAATAAGTATAGTCTCATGGTGCATTCATTTAAGTATAAAAATGTCCAGCTTATCATTCTTTACAGCTGGGTAGTATTCTATTATATAGAAATACTACATCTTTTTGACATTCCTCAGTTGATGGGCATTTAAGTTGTTTCTAAGATGTGGCTATTATGAACTGCACTGCTATAAACATAGGTACACATACATTGCTGTGGTATGATGTTTTTAATTCTTCTAGGAAGATACTCAAAAGGGGAATAGCTGGGTCAAATGGGACATCCAATCCTAGATTGTTAAAGAATCTCCACACTGATTTTCACAGTGGTTGCACCAGACTGCATTCCCACCAACAGTGGAGAAGAGTTCCTTTTCACTCACAGCTGCTCCAGCACTTGCTATTGGTTGACTTCTTAATACTAGCCATTCTTTCTGGGGTGAGGTGGAATCTCAGTGTTGTTTTAATTTGCATATCTCAAATGACCAGTGCTGTTGAACATTCTTTCACATATTTATTTGCTGTTTGTACTTCTTCATCTGAAAACTGTGTGTTCATCTTAGATGCCCATTTTTGGATTGGGTCTTTAAATCTTGGAAGACTGATTTTTTTTAGCTCTTTATGCATTCTCTATAGTAATCCTTTATCTGAGGGACAGATGGCAAACATTTTCTCCCACTTTGTGGGTTATTTCTTCACTCTATTGGTGGTTTCTCTTGCTGTGCAAAAGCTTTTCAGTAGGATGAGATCCCATTTGCTGATTCTTTGCAATAGTTCCTGTGTAATCTGGGTTTTATTCTTAAAGTCTTCACCTACACCAATGTCTTCAAGAGTTTTACCTACTCTATCTTCCCTAATGCTTCTGTTTTAATACTGATATCTTTAATCCGTTTAGATTTCAGCTTAGTACATGGTGAAAGATATGGGTCCAGTTTTAATCTTTGGCATGTGGAAAGCCAGTTTTTTCAACACCATTTATTAAAGAAGCTAACTTTCTTCCAATGGATGTATTTGGCACCTTTGTCAAAGATAAGGTAGCTTAGTGTGTCTACAGTTGTTTCTGAATCTTCTAATCTATTCTATTGATCTTCAGATCTGTTTATTTGCCAGTACTGTTTTTATCACAGTAGCTTTATAGTATAATTTCAAGTCAGGAATTGTGATGTCCTCTGTCTTATCTTTGTTGCCCAGGATTGCCTTTGCTATTCTAGGTCTCTTCTGGTTCCAGATGAATTTTAGGATTGTTTTCTCTAATTCTGTAAGATATGCCGCTGGAATTTTGATTGAGATTGTATTGAATCTATATAACAGTTTTGGGAGTATGGCCATTTTCACTATATTGATTTCTTCCTACCCAAGAGCACGGGATATCTCTCCATTTTCTAATATCCTCTTCAATCTCCTTTTTCAGAGTACTAGAGTTTTCAACATAGAGGTCTTTTACATCTTTTGTTAGATTGATCCCTAAGTACTTCATTTTTTTGGATGCTACTTAAAAGGTATTATTTCCCTGATTTCTCTCTCAGTGAGCTTGTTATTTGTGTACAAGAAGGCTATTGATTTTTGAGTATTAACTTTGTTACCAGCTACATTACTAACTTTGCTTATTAAATCTAGAAATCTTTTGCCGGAGTTTTTGGGATCTTCTAAGTAGAGTATCATGTCATCTGCAAATAATGCTAGTTTAACTTCTTCCTTCCCTATCCTTATTCCTTTTATTTATTTCTCTTGTCTGTTTGCTCTGGCTAAAGTTTCCAGGACTATGTTGAATAAGAATGAAGACAGTGGACATCCTTGTCTTGTTCCTGACTTTAGAGTGAATGCTTTCAGTTTTTGTCCATTTAGTATGATATTGCCTGTTGGCTTGTCATAGATGGCTTTTATCAGATTGAGATAAAGACCATCTATTCCAATTTTCTACAGAGTTTTTATCATGAATGGGTGCTGGACTTTGTCAAAAGCTTTTTCTGCATCTATTGAGATAATCATATGATTTTTATCCTCGGCTCTGTTAATGTGATGTATCACATTTATGGATTTACATATGTTGAACCATCCCTGCTTCCATGGGATGAATCCCACTTGATCATGGTGTACAATCTTTTTGATGATTTGCTGGGGTATATTTGCCAGTATCTTAGTGAGGATTTTTGTGTCAATGTTCATTAGGGATATTGGCCAGTAATTCTCTTTCTTAGTTGGGTCCTTCTCTGATTTTGGAATCAGAGTAATGCTTGCTTCCAGGAATGAATTTGGGAGTATTGCTTCCCTTTCAATTTCATTAAAGACTTTGAGAAGTAGTGGTGTTAGGTCTTCACTAAATTTCTTGTAGAATTCAGCAGTGAATTCATCAGGGCCTGGCCTTTTATTAGTTGATAGGCTTTTAATTACATCTTTAATTTCATTTATTGAAATTAGGTTGTTTAGGATTTTTATATCTTCTTGATTCAACTTTGGTAATTCATATGTATCTAGAAATCTGTACATTTCCTCTGTAATATCCATCTTATTAGAATATGTTTTTGAAGTAGATATAGATGATTTTCTGGATTTCTCTGTTGTAATTTCACCCTTTTCATTCCTAATTGCTTGAATTTGAGCCTTTTCTTTCCTTTTTTTGATAAGGTTGACCAAGGGTTTGTCAATTTTATTTAATCTTTCAAGAACCAACTCTTCAATTCATTTATTCTTTATATTGTTTTTTAGTCTCCAGTGTGTTAATTTCTGCTCTGATCCTTATCATTTTCTCCCTTGTACGAGCTTTTGGTTTAGCCTGCTCTTCTTTTTCTAGAAGTTTGAGGTTCAATGTTAAGTTGTTTATATGAGCTTGCTCTGTTTTCCTGATATGGGTAATTACTGCTATAAATTTCCCTCTTAAGACTGCTTTCATTGTGTCCCACAAGTTCCAGTATGTTGTATTGTCATTGTCATTCAACTGTAAAAACTGTCTGATTTCTTCTTTAATTTCATCTGTGACCCACTAATTGTTCAGTAGGGTGCTATTTAATTTCCACGTGTTGATGTTCTTGTGGTTCCTTTGGCATGGATTTCCAATTTCATTGTACTGTGGTCTGATAGTATGCATGGGATAATTTCAATTCCTTTACATTTACTTAAACATGCTCTATGAGCCAGTGTATGGACTACTTTTGAGAATGTCCCACATGTAGCTAAGAGTGTATATTCTGATGTTGTGGGATGGAAGACTCCATAGACATCTACTAAGTCCATTTGCTCAAAAGTTTGATTTAGTTCTAATATTTCATTATTGATTTTTTGTCTAGTTGATCTGTCTTTTTGTGACAGTGGGGTATTGAGGTCTCCCAATACAATTGTATTAAGGCTTATTTGATTTTTCACATCCATTAATAATTGTTTTATATAACTGGGTGCACTAATATTTGTAACATACATATTTATGATTGTTATCTCTACCTCTTGGATTGTTCCCTTTACCAGGATATAGTGACATTCTTTGTCTCTCTTAATCAGTCTTGGCTTGAGATTGACTTTATCTGCAAATACAATAGCAACCCTTGCATTTTTCTGAATTCCTGTTGCATGGAGTATTGTTTTCCATCCTTTGACTTTCAGTCTACAAGTTTCTTTTGAATTAAATGTGTTTCTTGTATACAGCATATTGTTGGATCTTGCTTCTTGATCCATACAGTCTGTGTCATTTGACTGATGAATTGAGACTATTAACATTAATGGTTACAACTGATATGAATTAGCAGGGTGTGGTGGTGCTCACCTTTAATCCCTGCACTCAGGAGGCTGTGGTAGGTGGAGCATTGTGAGTTCAAGGCCAGCTTGGACTACAGCACGAGCAAGGCCGGCCTGAGCTACAACATGAGCAAGGCTGGCCTGAACTGCATAGTGTGACCCTGCCTTGGAAAAAATAGGGCTGGGAGTTTGGGTTAGTGGCTTAAGTGCCTGCTTGGCAAGCACGAGGTTGTGGGTTTGATCCCTGGTACAGAAAAAAAAAACTGATGTGCATTGACTTATCCTTGTCATGTTATTTTCCTATTATTGGCTCCACTTTTTTTCTTTTTCCCTTCCCTCTAATTGTTTGCCTTTCCTAGTAGATTCCTTCTGTTGGGGTTCATCGAGTTGTAGTCCTTATTATTCCTTTCTAAAATGTCCTTCAGAACATTTCAGAGTGCTGGTTTGGTGGTCATAAATTTCCTCAGATGTTCATTGTCATGGAAGTGTATTATTTCTCCATTTTGAAAGATACTTTTGCGGGATACATCAATGTGGGTTGAAAGTTGTTTTCCTTTAGAACTTGGAGTACTTCACTCCAAGCTCACCTTGACTTGAGAGTTTGTGCTGAGAAGACAGCTGTAATTATTATGGGTTTTCCTTTATAAGTGATTTGTTTCTTTTCCCTAACAGCTTTTAAGATTTTATTCTTGTGTTGAATTCCTGGAATCTTGACTATGATACGCCTGGAAGTAGATATTTTTTGATCATTGCTAATTGGAGTTCAATATGCCTTACTTATTTGTACGTCAAATTCTTTTTCTCTACCAGAAAAGTTTTCTATCATCATGTCTATTTACACATTTTTAATATCATTTGTGGTATCTCCTGCTTGTTTGTTGACTCCAGTTAATCCTAAGTTATTCTTATTTGTCTCATCAAGCAGCTGCTGGATTGATTTTTCATGTTCCTTTGCTAGTTTTGAGAAATCTTTCTTTTCCTGGTCACTAACTGCAAGCCTGTCTTCAATATCTGAGATCCTGTCTTCACCTTGTTCTAATCTGCTTTGAATACTTTCAGTGGAGTTTTTATTCTCCTGGATATCTGTTTGCATCTGCTTTACAGAATCCATTTGTTTCCTATGTTGTGCTTCCATAATTTACTTAAACACATTTATTTTTTTGTCTGTGTCTGTTCTAATATCACTAAGTATGGTGTGTATTTTGGTAATCTCTGTGGTTATTTGACAGATTATTTCTGCTTTCATTTTTTCTAGAGCCTCATTCTATTGCTTTGTTACCTCTTTGAGAGGCCTGGTAGGGAGATTTTGGATTTTCCAGCCTCATTGCTCCCTAGGTTTGCCTTTGGTGAACTGGACGTGTGAGGTTGTGTCTTGTTTAAGTGTCTTCTCATTTCTTTTCTTTTTTAGTTTAATTCCTAGAATGATACTTGTTAATTGCCTATGTTGGGTTGCTTTATTGGTGCTATTAAGGACACCCAGGAGGTGATCACTTCTCTGAGGTATCTTCCAGGTGTAGCTGGTTCCTGGGCTCTGAGTTTGTTGGAAGATCCCACTTCCTCATTTTGTTAGAGATGAGAAGCTATTGCTCACCTAGCCCAGTCCCTGGTTCTTTGGCACCATGCCTTAGCACTCTCCATGACTGCCAGTCAATTTCAGTCTTGGACCATCAGGACTGGGCTATCCAGAGCAATGGTGTTAATTTTGGCTGCAGTGGCACCAACAGTGCTAAACACAGCCAACAGAACAATAAACTGAACCAACCCCTGATTTGCAACCCTCAACCATATGAACTGAATTTGTGACTATACAACAGAATGCAAAACAATCATATACAATACATAAGTCCACAATATGTCAATTCTGTCCTCAAGGACCCACAATGGATTAAGAAGAAGACAGGAAAGTGGGAAAAGAGAAAGATATTACAAGTAGGTTGGAGGACAAAGATGAGTCCCACCAACTTGGGGAAACTGATGCAGAAGACTGAAGGAAAAGAGGGATAAAAGAGACAAAAGATAGAACAGAACAAAACTACACCCAAAAGGAGGCCAGAAACCACACTCATACTCAAAAAAAAAAAAAGAAAGAAAAAAGAAAGAAAAATAAAAAACAAACTGAATAAGACAAACAAATAAGAAGAAAAGAAAAACAAACAAAAGTCCACTTCCAAGATTCTCTCTGGATTCACTAGTAGACAGCCTGTGGAGACAGCATCCCAAATTGTGGCACTGCATCCCCGCAAGCCAGCAGTTGCTTTATGATGGAGTAGTAGACAACCTTAGCAGGCCTGCCCCGAGACCAGTTTCATTGGGTTCACCACAGTCCAAGCAATTTCCACAGGTCTGTGCCAAGCTAGGAGCTGCTAGAGGAAACCAGCAATAGTTCTTGTTCCGGGCTTATCTGGCCCAACTCCAAAATGTCTCCCAGCTGATTACTCTCTCCCACTGGAGGACCAAGTCCTCTGTACTCACCACCAGCCAGCACAGAGCTCCACATCTGCTGCTTCCTTCCACTGCCAAGTCTCTCTGCAGAGGCCTCCACAGTCTCCAGCTGCCACCAATACCATGACCATGCATCTCCAGGTTCCAACAGCTCCCCTTATGCAGTTAGTCTGGCTCTGGGCAAAGGCACTGCCTTCTTCTTCATTGAAGTTTTTCTTTTCACTCTCTCTGTGGGCTTTGATTCAGACTTCAGACTCTTCCTTGGTCCAAGGTATCCACTTCCCTCCTTTTTGGTCTTCCTCACAATGCTTTACACCTGCATCTAGATAGTGTCTCTCAGAGAGGCTGTTTTCTCTGCTGCTTACTACTCCACCATCTTCCAGGAAGTCCAAAAATATGGTTCTTTATGGTCCCCTTTATCTGGTATTGCAAATACATGTTATATATGAAAAGCTACAGTTTGCCAGGCATAGTGGTGCACGCCTTTAATCCCAGCACTCGGGAGGCTGAGGTAGGAGGAGCGTTGTGAGTTCCAACTGGCTTGGGCTACAACATGAGTGCAAGGCTGGCCTGAGCTACATAGTGTGACCCTGTCTCAAAAAACTAGAGCTGGGAGTTTGGCTCTGTGGCTTAAGCACCTGTCTGGCAGGACGGAGGTTGTGAGTTTGAGCCCCAGTGCCACAAAAAAAAAAAAAAAGAAAGAAAAAAGAAAAGAAAAGAAAAGAAAAGAAAAGAAAAGAAAAGAAAAAAGAAAAGAAAAGAAAAGCTACAATTTCCAGAAGGTAATGGAACCAAAGTCCTCTATACTTTTGTCGGGAGCACTAACCTTCTAGAATATCAGTCTTCTCAAAATTCCTTTAGTTTGCAGAAATGTGTGACCATTGCATAGATAAAATATTATTGGCAATGATTACATATGTTAGACTAATATTATTGAAGCTGCCACAAATAGCAAACTCTTTACAATACAAGAAACTTATCCAGGGTCTTAGCCAACATGAAAACTCTAATTATTTTAAGGAAATTTTGTTGAAGTTACAGCTATCTTTGCCAAACTAAAAATTGTTTATTTTTATAAGAAAGAGAAAGAGAAATACTTATGATTTCAAGTCATAGATATCAATCATAAAATTCTTCCAATATTGTCTAATTATAAATTTTTCATTTATAACATATACTCATAGATATCAGTCATAAAATTCTTCCAAGCTTGTCTAGTAACAAATTTTTCATTTATGATAACATGTATCAAGACTTTATTTCCAGTCATAATGAAAATACTCCAATTCCTGAAATAAAAATATAAAACAAGAAACAAGGTAGACATACAAACTTCCACCTTACTGAATAGAGATTCTAGACCACAGTGCTGGGAAGGAAAACCTAGGAACCTGGTGATTTTCTTGAGTTAAACATACAAATTTAAGAGTCCCAGAAGGTCAAGGTGGCTAGACCTCACAGAGCAGAGTGTCAAAGATGGCAGAAAATGGAAAATCTTGCAAAAAAAGTAGTTTATAAAATAAGCTGACTATCTCTCTTGATGTTTATCTTTGCATGTGTGTAAGGAAACTGTGCAATTCAGAAAGCAATAGACATAACACAGGTAGCTAGATCTCACATGACCAGAAAGAGTTTGTACTTCCACTAGCAATACTGGGACAAAAGTTTTACAATTCATATGCATCAGGAAGAGCAAAGATATGGCAATGGGGCAAAATCAACCCCAGATTATAGTTGCTCTGATCTCACCTAACAAACCTTAAAAGCAAGGCTCTAAAAAATCAGTTTCCAAAGTAATTTAACTGAAACTCTGGATATAGTTCAAAAATATACAGAGAAACACAAAAATAACTAGCAAGATAAAATACATGTCTATTAACCAATCAATAACACCAGACATATAAAAGAGGAAAATGTGATGCATTATGAGAAGAAATCAAGCAATCAATCAATAAATAGAGACAAGAAATGTCCAGATAAGAGAATTTATAAATAAAGAAGTTAAAGCATATAACTATATTCCAAATATTTGAGAAGATAGACAAAGTACATTTTAAGTAAAAACATGAAAGATAAAACATACACTGAACATGTGAGATAATTTTTCTTGTCTGAGATAAAAGATATGATAAATGAAATTAGGAGCAGTTTGGATATTGAATGAAAAAGATTATTGATTATGAAGCCATACCACTAGAAACTCTATCTGAAAAACAACATATCATGAAAAAAGCTAAAAGCAAAAATAATAGTCCATTAGTAAACTGAGAGATAATTTCAAGCAGAGTAGTACATATCTAACTGGAGTCCCTACAAGAGAAGATATAAGGCAGAAAGGGAAAAAAATATGAAAAAAAGTGACCTAAATTTTTTCAAATTGGAGACAAACTCTAAACTCTGATCCCAAAAGATCAACAAATCTCATCACACAAGAAATACCAATAAAATACATCAAAGGACATCATAATGAAATGACTTAAAATCAATCATAAAGAAGAAATATCAAAATCTGAGAAAAATATTATGTTTAGGGGAACACAGATGAGAATAATAGATTTCTCATCAAAATAAGTGGGAAAACATTTTTGAAATACCAAAACAAAAATAATTGTCAAACTACAGCTCCATATTTCAGGAAGAAATAAAAATGACACGGTGTAAAAATGAATCTCCAGTAGGGAAATGAATACTGTGAAAAATAATAAACATAGTCATAAGTAAAGGATAATTTAAAACAAAAGTGGTTTAAACCACTGCTAGTAAGACTTCTTTTCCTGAAATGTAAAGATCCAAAAAGAAACTAAGATTTTCTCCCCTCCATCTTAATAGGAGTGGGAAAAGAGGTCAGGCATTGTGTCTGTGACTTTCTCTTGCTCAGTAATCAGCCCACTCTGAGTGATCTGTACAATAAGCCAAGTGAAGCAGTATCTCCTTCTCTAGTCAAAGAAACTATAACTAAACTCAAATATTCCACTGACCCACGGTTTTCTCCACCCTAGAGCAATGGACTTCAAACTCCTGTGAACCTCTAACATACCTCCTGACCTAATCACTAATTTTTCCCAGAAAATATATGCAAACAGTTGTCTTTTAGGTTCAGACTGTTTGATGTCCCAGCGATATATTGTAAACTTTCTGACAATGTTGCTTTCACATTTTCCCCACAGAAGGCAGAGCAACAGAAATGAAGATCCTCCAAGCTATTGCAAATCTATTCCATTGCTATCACCTCTATCAGGCTGTGTGGCATTAGCTCCATGGGATGAAGAGGATGCATACAATGCATGCTTCCCTCTTTGTTGGAGCTTGATTTAGACATTTCCATGTAAATCCCATTCCTTGGTCCATACCATAAAACATTGTGGGACTCTTCCCAAGCGTTGCTGCCTGACAAGGGATCAGTTTTTACACACATCCTACGTCATTTATAGTCAAGATGGTCTACAGTCATGACACAAATCACTATCCATTTTAGGTGTCCTGAAGTTGGATGAACTCCTGTATTTTCTAACAGAGAGATTTCAAAGTACCAGGTCTGTACAACATAATATAAGCAATATGCAATATATTAACCAGTGTTAATATCCTGTGATTTTGTTTTGAAATTCTGCATCATCATTTTTATTTTTTTATTTTTTAAATAAAAAAGCATACAGTTTATAAAGCATTCTATACTTTCCTAATATTTTCATCATCACAAATCATAGGAGTAGTGTTCTGTTTCCCTCCATGTCTCAAGCAATGAGTGATTCTCCTACATTGCTTTAGCTTCAGTGGAAACACTCTTGCATCTACTGAGAGATGCTTAACTTAGCTCCATATCCATGATGATTCTAATTTTTTAACTGTGAAAATACCACCTCCTTTTGAAATTCCACCTGTCCAAAGAGTGGTAGCCATTTTCTGCTGTGGTTCATCTCAAAGTTTAAAAAAGTCTTGATATTTCTCTTTCTCATACTGTAAATTCAAGTGACCAACCAAATTACCCAACTCTACTTTTAAAATATAATTACAATGTAACTACTACTTACTACCTCCTATGACTACCAACTTGCTCCAAGACATCATAATTTCTTATCTTTATCATTGCAATTATGGCCTCTCAAATTTTCCACCTACCATATTCATAATTCATCAGCCACAGCAGTCCTCTTAACATACAAATCAGATCTTTCCACACTTCTGCACAGTCATACATCTGTTTCTCAACTCACTCTGAGATGGCCTTTATGAGATGCTGCTTCTATCTTTATCCCCACCACATTCACTGTAAATTGGCCAATCTGACCACTTTGAAATTAATGTCACTTCTTTTATATTCTTTGTATTTTCCATTCCCTGTTATTTGGAACTTTCTCCTCCAAGATATTTTCATTTTGTATTCTCTGTCTTTCATCAGATTTCCACTGTCATATTACCTCATCAATCCAGTTTCTTCAATCTTCAATATCATGTAACAGTACCTTGTTCTCTGACATCTTTTATTCCTCTAATCTACTTTATTTTTCCACACATAATTCATCAGAATAAGGCATGTAGGATAGTTACAAGTTTATTTCCTTATTATGAGTCTCTTCCTTCTGTGATGTTAGCTCATGATGACAGCAACTTACTCTCTTTTGTTTAGTGCTGGATTTTTAAAGACCTAGAAAAGTGACCACACAAAATAGGTGCTCACAGCTATTTTTGAATGAACAAGTGAATGAATTATAGGCAAATGTCACATCACCCTATGATTACCATTTTCCATGTTTAGCAGCATAATGTGATCAATATAGTTAAATTGCCTATTGATGGACTTGTGCATCAGCTTTTAAAAAGTACTGCTGTCTTCTGATCAGTGAAATAAAACAAGAAAATCTATATTTTTCCAGATAAATAATTTCACACCAGGTGTCAGAGTACATTGATTTGCTCTAGTAAGAATACCACATCTGAGGCAGCAGTTGCAATTGAAACAACCACCTGCCACTTTCTAGAACTCATCTATCTTCAGCAACATCCATATTGGAGAGATAAATAAGGATGAGTAAGAATCAACTCCCTTGCATCTTTAAAATATTTTCTTGTGGCATCAATCTCTGCTGTTCCCCAGTGATGCAGTATTGCCTAAGTGAAAAATTTATTTATTAGCTGACTTTTCATAAACAAGTACTCCAACAGGTAATCTTCAGTAACGTTATTTCAAAACTCGAAGCCAGGTGTGGTGGCACACTCCTGTAATCCCAACATTCGGGAGGCTGAGGCAGAAGGATCCTTGCAAATTCAAAAATAGCCTGGGCTATAAAGTGAGCCCAAGGCCAACTTTGGGACCCTGTCCCAAAAAGAAAAAACAAAAACAAAAACAAAAACGTGAGTCTTCAAAAATCTCAAGTCCTTACTGGTCAGGGCCCAGAGACGTTAATTCCTCACATGTAGGTGTCTTTGTAAAGTGCTCACAAAATATCATCTGGCTTCTGTAGGAACATACAAGAAAGAGTATACCCATGTCAGAAATCAAAGTCTCCAAAATTTAATCTCAAAAGTAACACCTCATCACATTTGCTATATTCTCTTTGTTAGAAGTGAGTCGTTTGGTCCAGTCCACACTCAAACAGAAAGGATTACTCAAGAAGATATCCATCACTAGGCAAGGATCACTGAGGACCATCTCAGAGGCTGCAGACCACAGATGGCCAGTGTCCGTTATTTACCAGAAGGAAAAAGAGTCCTCTCAGGAGGCCCAAAATCCAAGACAGGCCAACATCCAAGAACACAGCCAGGTCACTTCTCAGGAACAGTGTGAACATAATGCTTACAATTAAACACTTGCTATTGTTCTCAGTGGTGCTACTGGACTCCTGGATTTAACTCCACTCTTATACTAATTTAAATCCCACCACCTACCACCACCTGTATTAGTCAGCTTTCATTGCTGGAACAAATTACTTAAAAGAAAAAAGACTTTTACAAGTCACAGTCTATGGCTGGATAGCTCCAAGGCAGAAACAGATTGGCAAAGAAAAGCTGCTCACCTCATAGCAGCCAAGAGGCAGACCAAGGGAGAAGCAGACAGCAAAAGAGGGGGCAGGCACAAGAATTCACCTTTAAAAGGCACAGCTGCAAGCAGGCCTCACCCTTGAAAAGCACAGTCAGCTATGAGGTTAGTACCCTCGCAAGCTATTCATACCCAAATCTTTACCTATGAGCTTTTGGAGTGATTGGATTATGTGTGTACTTCACATTATGGCATATGCTGGCAATCCATAATGCTTATTTAAGACTGACAAACTAATCAAGTGGGTTCAATTTATATTATCTTTTTATTGCTTTTAATCGGTCTCACAAAAAAGAAGAGACAATTTCAGTATGTAAAGAAGACAAAAGAATGAAGTTTTTGAATGTTAATGCATAGAATAGAGGAAAAGTCACATTTGTTGTAACTCTGCCATAAAGTGGAGCTATACTCACTATGCGTCTGTTCCATCTGCCATCAATTAGTTTGATGAAAACAGGATAACATTGCAGGAGTGATTAGCAAGAAAGATTAAATTCACTTCAGTTTTAATTACAAGTCTTTGGCCTTAAATTTTATTGGCTTGAAAGAACCCCTACTGTTCCCTGTTTCTCCTCCACAGTTGACGTGTATTTCATTGCTTTCTTCTGAAGTCATTAATACATTTTATTTGCTACTTACTTCTAATTACAGACTTTATCCACAAATGTTACTGATATGCCCATATGCTAGAATAAGCGTAACTAAGACTCTTCAAATCTTACTAATTCAAGTATAAATGATCTCAAGTAGCAAATGTAGCATCTGTTATACACAGAGAACTTTGAGGTTTACTTGTGTGTCACTTAGTTTGTTTCATTCATTGTTTGGATCACTCATTTATTCATTCAGAAAATATTAATTTATTGTCTATTTAAGTTCCAGACATTTATATAGGTTCTTAAAATAGAAAGTCAACAAAAAAGTTGAAAATTTCTAACTTCACATGACATGTGTTGAAGTGACAAAAGATAAATCAATTGATTTAGGCTGAATTGTCCCTCCCAAAAATCATATGTTGAAATCTTAATCCCCAGTACATAAGAATATGATCATAGTTGGAGATAGAGTTTGAAAAGAGGTGATAATGTTAAAATCAGACTTTTACATCAGCTTCTACATCAATATAACTATTATCTATAAAAAGAGACAATCTGAACACAGATGTGAACACACAGAGAAAAGGTCGTATGAAAACAAAGGGAGAAGGTGAACATCAACAAGCTGAGAAGGGGGGAGCCTCAGAAAGCAGAGAACCTAATACTCACCTTGATCTCTGACTTCTAGTTTCCAGAACTGTGAAAAAATAAATTTCTGTTAGTAAAATTATCCAATCAGTAAGATTTTTCTATGGCAATTCTAGCAAGCCAGTAAACTTTTTTTAAAAAAGTAAATTATACCATGAACTAGAAGGTCATGAAAGTTATAAAAATGAAGCAATAAAAAAATGGAACATGGAGAAATCATTCATTTACTGCTCCCTCTAAAAAACATTGTGAAGTATGGATACTCATCAATTCTATAAAAATAAGAAGAGAGTCAGAAGAATTCTTGATAAAGTAAAAGGAAAGTTTTTCATGAAGATTTTGCCATATCAATTATTTTTCTTTTATCACACTTCTTTGTTAATAGTGATAGAGCAAAATATGACCACTTGTGGATGTATCTTGTACCATTAAAATTTTCTAATGTATTTGATATGTAAGAATAAGCTGACCAAACAACTAGTATTGAACCAAACCATTTGATACTTTGCATCTTATCTGACCAATTTCAGAACAAATATAAATATCTACTCTTTACTCCTTTTAGCAACTCATCTGATTGATTTCTTAGAATATATACAAGTGTCTGTATTCAAATGTTTTTCCCTATTATGTAGTTAAGTTTTATAAGTCTAAATTTTGACTTTTATGAATCTAATATAGCAAAAGTCAAAGAAAACACACCTACTTTAAAAACAGATATTTTTTTTTGCTTTGAATTCTAACTGTATTTTGCTTAATTGGCCTTGTATTCTGCTTAATAATATGAATTTTCTGGACAAGTGAAAAAATAGGTAGTATGAAGGGATATTTTAGATAAAGTGTATAACTCCACCATCCTCTATGGGTCAGCGAAATAAACTCCCTGATTACAGCTTGGTGTGGAATTTTACCAGGAGGATGATACTCAGCCAATAGGACTTCCAAAAGCTGGCAAAATGTCTTATGATACCATCAAAGAGTGAGGTAAGAAATGATTCAGTGAATTTGGCCACTACCCTCCTACCCAAGCAGAGGTGCACAATGCCAGTTCCAGAAAAATACTGTCCTCTGATTTACTCTCTTCAGAAATTTCCCCCTTTCAATTAGGCATAAAACCAAAAAAAAAAAAAAAGTAAAATATCCCCTTTGAGGACATCCCTCAATTTTTTCAGAAATTTTATTCTCAGTTTTTATGTTCCCTTAATTGTTTAACCCTAAATAAGCCAGTTTAGAAATCTTATTTCATTTGACTAGCTATTATAGATCAAAACTCATAGGTTGTATGTAGCCTCACTTTTTCTCTATAACTTTTCTACACACAGTTTTATATACCAGACTATAATAATTAAAATTAAAGCAAGGAAAAGATGCTAGTTGTGCCTAGGCAAATAAATGAGATCAGGTCTGTATTATCATGATGAGAAGAGTTTCTGACATAAATTCAAAGATTTATGTTTTGAATCTCCTCATCTGCAATTGTTAATTGAAAAAAAAAGAGGTAGGGAGATTCATTTATGTGGAAATTCAGCAAAAAAGAGTCATGTCAGAATCTCTGGTTAATAATTTCATCATAGTGGCCAAATATACAATAAAAATTTCAAGGCAACTAAAGTTATTCTCATGGGTTAAGGTTGTCTAGTTTTTTTCTCTTTTACCATAACTAATTACTAGTTTTTCATGCTTTCAAAATCAGATATTCCATGCTGTTTGAACTTCTTTCCAAGTCAGGTTTATATTATACAGCAATTCTTTCCAGGAAAGTCATTTATATATTTCTTTATTAATCCTCCATAACCTCTGTATGAAAGAGAAATGAAACATAAAAATGTTTACAATGTTTGGATCAAAAATACTAAAACTATATGGAAGATAAATGGTAACTACTGTTTTAAAGCTAATTCTGTGATTCCCCTAACAATGTAATTAGTTAAGGGGTGATTAAATAGAATATTTCTGCCAAACATGATCCAAGAAAGGAACAAGGTCAGAATAATCTTAGACACTATACCCATCCCAGCCAGCTGCCTCTTTATGACCAAGACTGAATGCAGCAAAGAATTCCACATATCTTGACACTTGCTCTTCATTCTAAATTGGGTTTATGACAACATTTGTGTTACTCAAGCTGGTCTCCAGACTATAATTTTCCCACACTTGCCTGCCTCCACCTTTGCAGGGTGGCCTGTATCCTGTGTGACTACCAGCTGGAAACAGATCTATAAAGAGCATCTCTCTCAGTCTGGTACACACCACAACTGACTGGCCACCCAGTTGTTCACAGCAGCTTAGCTCCCACACCACCTCCCCTTGAGAGCAGCTCCAGCTGGGGAATCTCTTTGTAGTGAACCAGTTCCACCCCCTTATCTCCAGCTGGTCCCAGCCATTTGCTGCAGCTAAGCAATCAGACCCACCTGTGTCCTAACAGAAGCCAAACTCCAGAACACTGGTGAAGTAGATGGGTTATCTATCCTTAAGTGTTCTTAGCCACCCCAGGGTTAGCTATGACCCACTTCTGTTCTCAAGTAGCAATAGGATAAATTCCATTCAGTCTCTTTCTGTGGTATTTAGACTGCAGCCATCAACAGTTTAACATATGCCTTCCTTCCTCCTCGACACAGCATGCCTTCCAAGCTTCCCTCTGTGAGGAGTGGAGAAAGCCCTGGAGTTGGAACCAAAAATATGAGATCTAAGGGCATTTGAACCCTTAACCTCTAAGAGTCTCTGCTATTGTGAAAACTAAACAAGATTATGCTTGTTAGAGAATTTAAGACAATGTGAAGTGACTAAGAGTATCTCAGAACCAGTTAACTAAACTTTATATTGAGTTTTTTAGAAGCATCCCCATGTTGAAAGAATGAAGCAGCCTTTAATCCCAGCACGCGGGAGGCTGAGGTAGGTGAAGCATTGTGGATTTGAGGCCAGCTTGGGCTACAACATGAGCAAGGCCAGCCTGAACTACATAGTGTGACCCTGCCTTGAAAGAAATTGTTTGACTCCTAAAATGAAAGAAGAAAAGATTTATTTAGCTTACAGTTTGTGGAGGTCTCAGTCCATACTCAACTGGTTCTAAAGCAGGGTGGCATGACTCAGGGGCAACCATTCATGGTGGCTGTGGCAGATACCAGGAGTGACTAGACAAAAAGGGCCAAAGGAAGGAGAAAGCTTCTTTCCCTCCCTTATATTGTATACTGGCTACCCACCCCTGGGTGGATGCAGCACTCACACTGTCACAGTGAGATAGACAATGAACCAATCATAAGTGCTACATTCAGCCACCTCCATGAATGCATGGGGCTGTGCGGGGCCATTCAAACGCAAATCATAGCATCTCTCCTGGGATGGCTATGCTCCTTGACTACAGATTTTCTTAGAAGAATTTCCACAGCATTCCAACTTCCTGAGGTCTCAATTGCAGCTTCATGCTCACCCTTACAGCTTCATTCACTATTCTTTCCTGGGCTTCCAGGAAAGACCCTGAATGAGTCACATAATACCTGGATTTCAAAACCTTTCTTTAAAATTGAAGTAGAAGTCACCATGACCCCACAACTCCTGCATTCTGCATGCCTGCCAAATAAGGTCTTGAGTTCAATTCTGAATTAAAAAAAGAAAAAACAGAATCATATTGATGACACCAAGGTCTGCCACTAGCATGAGAAGTAGCTATGACACTTTGAACCTTAGCTCCAGTGGCTCTTGAGTTTCTAGATGACTGAACATGTCGGGAACACTTTCGTTGTTAGCCCTGAATGAGCAGGACATCTTACAACAAAGACTCTCTAGTTTGTACCCTCAAAAGGCTTATGCACTTCCATGCTGAAAGCAAAGACTTTTAAAGTAGCTTATGTCTTTACACTCTTGAATCTGTGACAAAGGTAATCGAGTCAGTTTTAGATGCCTTCAAGGCATCATTTCTTATTGTCCTGTGCAAAGTATTTGACTTCTTTTCAATCATGATCTCATCAGCTATTGTACCTTCTTTGGCCTCTAATATATACTTGCTTCTTTCCTGGTAAAACTGAAAGTTTTTCAGATCTTTCAATTCAGACTTTTGTTCCTAATTCTCTTTTTTTCCTAATTCTTAATATTACTCTAAGTAAAAGTAGACAGCAGTACACATGCCACAGCCTGAATGCTGTGTTACCTTAAAATCACTTCTAGCAAATAAGAAGATGTGATGGAAGAAAGTCACCAACCTCATGGTGTCTGACAAACAGAAAGCAGGAGATAAGAAAGAGAGAAGAAAGGTTGTACCTTTCAAATGCATGTACATTCAGCTATCAACTCACCAGTGGATTAATCCACAATGAAGTTAGCAACCCCATGATCTAATCACCTTCTAAAAAGCCCACCTCTGAGCATTGAACCTTTGGAAGACTCCTAATAACAATTATTACCGGCTTACATAGCATTGTCATCACCAGAGTAGTACTATGAAGGACAAGAATAACTCCTTTTGAAATGAGAATCAAACACTTTATTTTATAAAGCCTCAATGAATGTCTTGGGAAAATCCTTTTATACTCATTCCCAAAATCAAACTGAATGAGGATTCAGTGCTAGTAAGTTGTCCTATTAGCCTTGCCATGTAAAGTAGAAAATCAGTAATCAAGAACATTTGTGCATCACTTGGCATTGTTTCAGGTCCAGAATAGAGAAAACAAGCAAAGCAAATACTACTGCATAATTTAGCATCTTGAAAATTCCATCAATGTAGGCAAGAAGTATCCTTAATTTTTGCAAGTATCTAAATGGAAGTAAAAATAAATTCTAAAGCCACAAGGAGTGGCAGGGAATTTTTAATCAAAATGACAGCACTATGCAATAAGGACATACTTGGAGGATGACCATTAGGATTGCCTTCAAATGACCAGGGCAAAAAACTAAAGTTAAAGTTTTATCCTTAATAATTGTTTTAGTTTGAATTCCCAGAGAAAATACTTTAATAAAGATTTGAAGGAAAGCAGTTTACTTAAGAGGTGACTCCAAAACACTGGCAAGAGAATGAGAACTTGATATGGGAAAGAAAAATAAATGAATGGAGGCTACACAACTGACAAGGTTGCCTCTGTAGACAAATAAATAGAAATCTTAGCACAGTATAAATAACTTCACACTAATAAGATTACCATAGTAGTAGTTGTTCATGTTTATTTCCTAGATCCCTGAAATGGTCTCTGGAACTTCCAACAGGTTTTCATACTGAAGTCATATCCTGGATATCATGCACAACAAACTTCATCTTTCATTTACTTATTGTACACCATTGCACTCTAGCAACATTTCAGGTGTAATTAAGACTGAACAACAGTGTCAGCATTCCTGTTGCTGATATAAAATACCCAGTGCTCATAACTTTAAGGTTTAATTTGGTTTATGGTTTCACAGAATTCAATCCATGGTCCACTGCCTCCAAGCAGGAACATCACAGCAGAAAGGCATTGTATAACAAAGCTGACCATTTCACGATGTCTGAGAAGCAGAGCTAAGGAACAGCTCCTGTGGAGAAGAAGCCAGAAACAAGATTTAGTAACCATGCCCATACATCTCAGACCTGTCCAGACTCATCCAGAAATGTACCTTACTAATATCCCTGACATCGCAAATCATCTAATTTGAGAGTCCAGACTGTCAGTCATATTCTACTTCTCAGCTTTACACCCAAACATATGTTCTTAAACCACGATTAATATCCAAACAGACATGTGGTTACAATTCCACTAACCACAATATAACTATTCTATGTACAACCAAAAATGCAATAATTTTCCTCAAAGTTCCAACAGAGCCAGCATTGCTCGAAAGTTCAAGTATAAAGCCTCCTCAGAGACTCATAGCAAACTTTTATCTATAAATTCCTATACAATTCAAATATCAAACTGCATAATCTCAAGATGCATAAGGTTAATATTTCCATTATAAATGGAAGGGTAAGAAGGATAAAAAAGAATCAGACCAAAAGTAAGGCTGAAACCCAGCAAGGGAAACATTATGTCCTGTAGCTCCATATCTGGTATCTAGGGCACATGAGGGTAAGAGATGAGTTCTAAGGAGCAGGACATGAGCAATTTTTTGCCAGAACATAGCATCCACAGCTTCTAGTCCAATTCCCAAGACAGCCCTCATCCCCAGCTGAAACCTCGTGAGTCTGACCTTTACTACCTGGGTTGTAGCCTTCTGAGCTATGACCAGAACCACCCATCAGTCTCTAGTTACAGCATTTCAAGGCTTCTCTAGACCGTATCTCCACATCTTCCCAAATTTTTCCCACAAACCAACTCCAAAGGCATCTGAACCACACGATCAGGTATACTCACAATAATGATCCCACTTCTCTACTACAATTTTCTGCATTGGTTGGTTTTCTTGTTCTTAGTAGCAACTATGTGACACCAAAAATTCAAAGGAGAAAAGTTTTAATTTGGTTCACCATTTAAAATAATTTAGACTATGGTCTGCTGGATGTAAGGCAGGAACATCATGGTAGAGGAGCTTGGTGGAGCAAATCAGCTTCAGGGCAGCTAGGAAGCAGAGCAGGAGAAGAGTGCCCTTTGAGAAAGGGGCCAGGGGTCAGAAACAATACTCAAGGTCACACCTCTTGTGAGTCACCCAGACACATGGGCGCATTTTTTTTTTTTTAGTAATCCCTTGGGTGCTCACAAGTCAATCAAGTTGGCAGTCCAGTTTAACTGTCACAAAAAGTTGCACGAGCTTCAAAGCAGACACTTTTCATTTACAAATATTTCAGCTTAGTGATCCAGTTCCAGTTCTTTTCTATTTTTCTTTATAGTCTGACTTCCAGGCACTCATATATCGGAGAAAATATTAAATTTAGCGCTTGCCATTGTATAGTAAGACAGAGTACCCAGTCCTTAAATTCGAGGTCTGTATTTAGTTTCAACAGTTTTTTCTAATAATTAATATACTTGGACTCATCAGTTCATTTTCTGAAATCTTGATTTCTTCAAATATTCAGTTTTCTGATCAATTAGATCATCCAAATTAAGGTACTGAATAATCCTGTATGTACCAGTAAATTTGACATAAATTCCTGTAAGAGTATTTGAAGAAGTATTCTTCAAACTTTTATAGCAGACAAGGGATACACTTACAGGAATGCATTAGAAAGTTTATTCTAGAATTCTACTTGACAGGAGAAAATCAGAGAATGATAAGAAATACAAGGGTTAAGAAGGGCCCACCATAGACATAGTAAGTAAAAAGTAATAGTGAAAAAAGAAAATTGTATACTAACAAAAGAATATTTGTGATGACAGATGACATCAGCAGATCAGAAGTTGTGATGTTATTTAGTGTTGGTGTCTGGGAAGATCATAATGATACTGGATCAATGCTCAAACACTCACACAATCCGCATTCAAATGCCCAGCCACCAATCCTTCTTGATTAGGTCAGTATCCTCTAAGTCTTCATCATGTCAAAACAGAGGAGATACTGGATGCATACATTTCAAATATAGAGATAAATACATTTGTCAGACTAAAAGACATCGCTTCACTTCAGTTTAAAAATAAAATATTAAAGATGTAGCCAAAAAAATATCCAACATATAATGTGGTCTCACTATTTGCTGAGAGAACTGAATCTATTTTTTGCAGTCTTCTCTGAAAAAGAAACAGGCATGCCCTGAGAAACTCTATGAAATGATCTTATAATACAGCACTGTACTCTGTTGTACGTGACATCTCTGAAGTTTGAAAACATCTTTCTTGATAAACCTGATTTACCAAAATGTTATTGTCTTTGAAAATCATAGTTTTAAAGAGAAAGGAGAGTAGAAACTTCCTATTACCTGACTTTTAATTTTTTTCTGACACACATTAAGAGAGTAGATGATTTACTCATAGTAAAATGTAGACCTGAGACTAAATTTCAGCTTGAGAAAATAAAAATAGGATCCTTTATAAATAAAAATATTGCCCCTCAGCAAGAGCTGTAACAAACTAACAACTATCTGGGACAAATGATCCTCTCTCTTTATTGCAAAAAGGGAAAATTTTCAGTAAAAGAAAATAATAATTGTGCAAAGTTATATTTTTATATTTCCCCTAAAAGCAAATAGGAAAAAAAGTAATTCTTTCCATGACCTGCATCTTCAAAGCCCATGCTGTACATTTTACCTTAAAATACCCACATATTTCTTATGTATTTATCCTTTCTTTTCTTGTATTGCTATCTACTCAGATTATTATGCTAACTGCAATCATTTACCTATACTTGTCTCTAAAGGAAACAATAGAAGAAACTGGAAATATTATTTTACATTTTTTTCTTCAGTCGACTTACCAATCCAAAATTCTGCTATCTACCACCTCATTAATATTCAAAACCATCATTAAGTGTCTGACCAAGCTATATTGTACTATGTTCCCCTCATGTACCTATGTATATTGCCACACACCCCAATACAGAGTAATAGAAAAACTGATATTAACTCTGGAAAATCCTCTTTAAATATTTTTTTACTTTAAAAATTCTAACTCCAGAAGTCCAGTAGTTGAAATATTTAAGTAAGTATTCAAAACTCCGTATGTCCTCCACAAGTATTAAAAAGTGGTTCTTGTAAATGCTTTTACTTAACCTGCCAAGGGAGAATTTTGCTTCCTAAAAGCTAAAACTGAATTGTTTTTTATTTCACCTTGCTTCAACAAACAGAGCTGTCAAAATTTGATGGATCATTTATAACACCAATGCTAAAAAACATAAGTGGGTGCATTCAAAAGTCTCAAGAACTTGGGCTTTTTAACAAATCAAGTTGTTTTTAAATGGTTTTTATTTTTCTCTTTCAATAGCTAGGTTTTGAATGTCACATTTTTCTACTTATACAGCCCATGAATAATTCACATTATTAAGAGACCTTACCTGTGGAAGAGACAGCACATGCAAACTGTGTTTGTGAAAAAGTAGACTCCCAATTAAATAAAATGGAAAAAAATAGAAGGGAACGTTGAAGGCTGGGCTTTTGAGAAGGGATCAGTGACACCATTGTGAACAATCTAAAGATGAGGCACAGATAAAGAAGCAAATAAGTTGCCAAAACATGTCAAGAGTTCTAGTTGTAGATCTTTGCCATGTCTTACTTGCTCATGTATTCGATTCACCAGGACACTTTTCTGAATTGAACCAGCTGTCTTTGTAATGAGTTTTACTGTGGATGGTCCAAGTTGGCCATATGAGAATTTGAACAAAGCCGTGATTGCAAAACAATGTAGGTCAAGCCTGTGCCTTTGACTAGACTTGTTTGTCCAGTGTTCATTCCCCCGGCCTGTTTGTGACCCACATCTCATTCTTTTGAAAAAGGAAGCCAACCAACACTTCCAATGTATTGTGAATTTCAACCATATTGCATTACATTAGGAGGAAACTTAGAGTACTTACATTATAGATTATTTTTAACATTTGCCTTACTTTATGCCATATTACATAGCTGAACTATACATGTCATTTTAAAATAAAATATGATTTATGTAATTTTTATATCCCAGTCAATTTTCTTCACTATCCATATATCAAACGTTTCTCAGCTCCTGATATTGTACATTCAAAATGGAATATTTCCTCCCTTAATTTTTGTTTCTTTTAAAATGAAATAGCTATTGAACATAAGTTCAAAATGAAGAACTCTGAAAGGACATTTTTCTTTCACATAGGATAGACTTTTTATTTTCAACTATATACCCTAAAATTTATGAACCAGTAAGTGATCATTAAACGTAAAGTACTCAACTGAAAAGAACTGCATTCATGAAGAATAATTAGTATTTCTGTTCAATTGTCTCTGATTAGAAAAGATGATAAGGTAACCTATCTTTTAGTATCCCCCAAAATTAGGAAAGCAATGTACAAATTGCTGGTATTTCTCTTTTCTCATAAAAATTCTAAGAAATGAGTATGTGTGAAATCCAAAATTGTTTGTTTACCTCAAAAATATGGATAATCCAGATATATTTCTGGAACATTTCATCTATGTTAATGAACTTTTTCAAAGAGTAATCAGACTCGACTAGTTTTGTGCCATGGATCTGTAACCAATACACCAGCAGTTATATAAAATGAAATATGATTTGGTCATCTCTACCATTATTGGAAGAGTTGTCACAGGATAAATAATAAGTCTTAAATAGTAAATGTTTCCCTGCTACTCAGCCTTGTAAAAGAAAGGAATCCCATTAGTTGCAACAACATTGATAATCTATAGGACATAATGATAAATTAAATAAGCCAATCACAGAAGGAGAAACATGGCATGATACTATTTATGTAAGGTATCTAAAATAGTCAATATTGTAAAATAATCAAGATTGTAGAATGGTGGGTACCAGGAAGGAAGGTTGAGGGAAAATTGGAGTTTTCTGCAATGGGCAAAAAGTTTATGTTATGCAAGGTGAATAAATTCTGGAGATCTGATATACAATGTAATACATATAGTCAGCAATAGTCAAGTGCTCCTTAGAAAGCACATACACAGAAATGCAAATAAGCTTTTGGAGGTGATAGATGTGTTTAAACTTCAGTTACAATGATGACATCAAATGTATATGCTTATGTCCAAATTGAACAAATGTATATATTGAATATTCTCATTTCATACATCAATGAGACCTCAATGAAGAAGAAAAGGAAAAGGAGGATGAAGGAAGAAATCATCACCCTAAAAAATAGTAAGATTTTCTCACATTAACCTCTGGCGAAACATTTTTTACTGGGACAAAAACTTCAGATAACTGTTTTCTTCAAAACAAATGCACTTATTTTATATAATATAATAAAAGACTTGTGCATGGATTTTGACTTTTAAAATTCAAAAAATTACCCTGTTTTCAAGAGTTTCAAGCTTCATGTTAAGATTTTGCCTGGACCAATATTGATCCAATATTGGACAACACAATTCCTATGTGGGAAATACAGAAATTTCGAGGATTTACAAATTGTAGTTAAGCCATGTGTTTGCTGCCACAATATTGCTTCTTCAATTTGCAAAAACCTCCAGGAAGTTTCTTTTCCAGTCTAATATCACACATTTGGTTTTTTGTATTTTAATCTGAAGAAAACATGTAGTGGTTCAGTTTGAGGAGTCCGTCCAAGTTCTTTTAGGAACAACAGAATACTGACACAATGTAAGCAATCAATAAATCTCTAAATTTCTTCACATCAATATTTATGAAATGCTGATCAAAATACATGCAGCTAATCAAAGCCTGAAGATGTAATAACTGCAGCTCTGAAGTGTGATGTAAATCAGTGCAAATAGTAAACTATCAATTTGATAAAAGTTTTATATTTTAAGAACATACTCCTCTTCCTGCCTCATAATTAAGTATACAGTAAACATATTAGATGGGTACAGAGAACAGTTGACTGAGAAGTGTTCTTATTTTCCAAACAGATAAGGATATTTGAATTGTCAACTCTTAGAAAACTGCTATTCTAAAAGGGTATAATGAGTCTTAGGTCCAATTCAGATTAGCATTTTCCTGGCTTCTATAATTCTTGACCATGTGTTTTTGACTGGGCTTTTCAGAAGATGTCATCATACCTTTTCTTTTTTTTCTCTTGTAATAATTTTTGATTCAACTTGAAAAGCACACTTTAAAACCTGCTGTATGTACATTTACTATAAAATCTTCTAAACGTTTTGATTTTGCATTTCATTTTATCAACACAGAGTATTTCTCCGTAATCATACAACTGAATTCCAAATTTTAAGAAAACATTTCCTTGTTATTCACTTGTGGACCTGCAGTTGTATCAGTGACATTAAGCCAAGAATTGTTATCTAATGACCACTTTTGAACTGTCAGACTGAAGACACTAAACTGCTTAAGTGCTCCACGAGGCTGCCAAATTGCGAAAGGGCGGCAGAGAGGATGGGAGATAACATTATAATTCTATCACCAGCTTCCTGGTAGTGAAATTTTAAGTAATAAGAAGAACTACCCAGGATCTGTCTGAAATCTTCTCGAGAGATATTTCTCAATAGAAAGATAACCTTTCGTGAGACAACATAGGAGCAATGCTAACATTTTAACCTGAAATATCATCCATTCTCATTCTAAATTGAGAATGGAAAGTATGTTTTGTGCAAGAAAAATAATTTTATCCCTTCTAGTTTTTAGCTCTAAGCCTATACTGAGCTTAATGTCAGTTTCAGTATACCTGAGTTCTCCACATCTTATTTATCGCTCAGTTCTCCCTCACAGGAGAAGACGCACAGCACACAGACAACACTGGTGGTAACTGATATAACTGAGTTTATGTCTTGGATTTTGTTAATTCCTATTCAAGGTGAAAGAGAGGTTAGAATAGAAAAATTGTATTTCCTAGAGTGAACATGGTTCCTATAAGCTACTAATTATACCCAACTTGTCAATGTGGAGCCAGTTGCATAATCTGTGACCATACTAACAACCACTGGATTAGAAACTTCAAATGGGTGCATTGTATGCCATGTGAATTATATTTAAAGAAAGCATCTTTTAAAAAAAGAATTTAAAAAGATATTTTACATTAAAGTCTAGTCATAAGTATGCCATCTTGTATTTATAAAATAGTGTATGAGTATGTAAGAGTTTGTATGTTTTTTGAGAGAGAAGAACAAAACAAGGCAGGGACAAAGAGTGGTAACATCTCTGTGTGTGAGAGGGTTGTAAAACCAACAAATGAATAAATAGATAAAGAGTAAACATTTAATTGTCCTCAAATAACTGGTCTCTTCCATTTAATGCAGATTACTAAATGCTGTGTTTCCTAAAAGTCACAGATGTATATTTTATGTACATCAACAAGCATAATACTCACATCATTCTATTTTTGTCTTCCCAAGAATGTTTCTGTTGTTACTGGTGTGTATGTTTTAATCCTTGAGGGAATTTAATGTAGGATAAGTACAGTAAACTAATATATATTGATTTAGACCTTTGATACCACTCAGAGTAAGGACTAAGCCCTTGCTCCTTTTAAAAGCAATTTACATATCATTCTTGATTGCAAGAAAGTGTTGTCTATTATAATATCCATTAAGCATAATAAGCAAGTAAAATACATGCGATTAAATATATCTCTTCAAACTAGCAAAAATATATAAAAATACTAGCATGTATTAAATTTCCCTTTCTGATATGAATAATGCTTTGGTTGGGTTTGGCTATGAAGATTTTATGTATTTTATCTAAGAAAAAGGCAATAACTAAAACATTTCTCTTAGCTAGTAAATTATGTGCTCCTCTACATGACCAAATTAAAGAACTTTTGCCTCTGTCTTTTTAGTTATATACAGAATAAATAGCATTCTTTCAATATACTATTAAATGAACATGTATTAATAAATAGAACAACATTCAGAAATGCCTAACAATCTGCCTAACACTTAGAAAGCAATCAATCAGCATTAGCTTTCATTTTTAATACTATGCTTTAGATTATTAATGCGTTATTTTTCCAAAGTCTCATGATGTCGGTTGAGACAGTTTCAACAGTGCTTAATTTTTTCAAGTGTTTAAATGTAAATGGTCTTTGCAAAGAGGTTTATCATCAAATGCTATTCAACATTTGGAGAAAGGTTGGCATGTCCCAAGCCTCAATCCTCCTGCCAAAGCAGAGTGGAAAAGAGATACGTAAGGAGCTAAATAAAGTTAGTAAAAGTGAACATCCAGGGAACTTGGTTTTAACAGTATTCTTTTCCCAATGAAGGAATGCATCAGTGTCAAAGATATCTGTGCTGTTGGTCTCCAAAAATTTCTCTACCTATCAAATTATAATCAGCGATCCCTGTAAATGACTAAGAGTAGAAAGAGGGGGGTGTCCTGTATCTCACAAGACTATGGGACCCACTGAAGCATGAGTGCTGGAGTTAGGGTCGGAGTGGAGGGCTCTTCTTTTTGGGGCTAAGCACCTAAGGAAAGTTCATGGACAAGTTCTGGACAACTTGTATGTATATATCCTCCTTCACAGTCATAACTTTGTACATGTACCTCATGTCTCATAGTAGCTAGCTCACTATATTCAATTCAAAGTCAACATATGACAAAAGCACTTAAAATTAAAATTTTTAGTCAAAAAAAAAAAACAAAAGAATAAAACCAGCCAGGCATGCTAGTGCACGCCTGTAATCTCAACACTCTAGAGGATGAGAAACAAGGAAATCAGAACAAGGTACTTCTTAATGCCTTTTAAGACTGACTTTAGAAGTTGTTTCTATCCTGGTTTAAATAGCAGCTTTGTAAATATCATCTTTAGAAAGAAAAACTAGGAAGCGTCCGTATATTAACTTTTAAACATATAATTCACATAACAATGCATCTAATAAACAAGTAGATTAAAATAAAATAAATTGAAGTTCATGAAAAATACAGTACGTTCAGATGTTTTATTCAAAAGTGGCTTGTTTCCTAATGAGCAACTTTTCCTCAGATTTTCTTGTTCGTTTATTTTTGTTTGTTGCAAAGAAAAAGACCATGATGATAAAAGTGTTGAAAATAATAAAGGGAGGGATCAAGACAACATCTCCAGTGAATTTTCTCCCTTCTCTATTTTAGGGTTTCTCAACAGTTCATGAGGAAGCCTCACGTCACAGTGCAATACAGTGCAGCAAGAGGACTAAATGCATTTGTTGGCAGGAAAAACATGTCTGCTCAACAGTCCCTGAGTAACCCTTAGCATGATGGATCTGAATAAACCATTATGGCTTTAACTGGCAAATGAGGCATGCCATTGCACTGTATTTATAACAAAAAGGAAAGGATTCTTACAGACCATTTATCTAGAACTTTGTGGGCCCTTTAAACACTCCCACAGGAAATGGTCCCTTGTAGACAGAAAGACCAATAAAACTGAAGCCTGGATTGTTATCAACCTGTTACCAATGTTCCCTGAAAAGGGTGACCCACATTCTCATACACTCTGCCTCCACTGATGGAAAATGCTTTCTGGTTTTAATTCAGCTGTACTCTAAATCTCATTTGGCACTTTTTTCTCTCTTTTCTTTGTTATTCTCTCTTCCTCTCCCTCTTCCTCTCCTTCTCTCTCTCTCTCTCTTTCTTACTCTCCAATTCTACTTCACTCTGAATTTGTTCTCTAGTCTCAGACTGTAGGCCTTTCCTACCACACCCACTTCCCTGGTAGAGGGTGGACCGTGCCTAGGGCTTAAAAAAGCCACTCATTCCGTACCTAGCCAAACCAGTACATGACCCTATCCTACTTTGGATAATGATGATGATGATGATTATCAGATCCTGCAAATTTTTTTTCTTTTTAGAAAGCAAAACAAAAAGTGCAATGTACTAAACTAATCTTTAGGATCAGGTTGCAATCTGTGTCTCAGGAAGTTCAGTGTTGAAAGTTGAATCCTATGTCGGGGGAAAAACTACTCAGAGAACAAGGTTGGATTTTGAACTTTTACCCATGTTGCTTTCATAATTAATATGAATATTTATCACAGCGCTGTCAGCAGGCCATATTTTCCTCTTCTTGCCCATGAGATCACTTTAATAATTTATTATTGATGTGGGGAATCTGAGGAAGCTGTTCCTACTTGGAACCACAAGAAACACTTCATGGAAAACCAGGTGAAACTTTTTCTTACTTCCCAAGGAAGTTTTTAAAGTTCATAAGGGAGCAATAACTAATATGTTTCCCTTATTTGAACAGTATTATGGCAAAAATAGAGATGAAAAAATGAATTTCCAGAAGAGACAAGACATAAAAATGATAGTAAATATAAGTAGCTAATTAAATATCTGGCCCAGCTAAGCAACATGTAGTTATCAAAGTTCACATAGGATGTTAGAAAACTAAGACAGACAAGCAGAAAAGCACTCTCCACCCCAAAACATCAGAAGACAATGACACTAAAGTCACATGTTTTCTGAAAAACAAGGATCAAAGTTATCACGTATTTAGTAAATATCTAGTGAATTTCATCTTTGTGGTTTGCTTAGGATGATTCTCATATTAAAGGTTATTAAGACAGTCTCAGTTACGAATGGGTCAAGTAGAAAATCAATTATTCTCATGTTCTGAAGTGTGTCATCCTCTGTTTCTGAAGCATCAAAACAATACAGTATTTGCAAAATAAATAGTCAAAATCCAGTTTTGCTACTCTCATCTGATCAACCACTTTAACTGTTTAAGGAATTGAAACTGGTTGAGACAGAATTTTTTCTGGGAAAATATTGTTGAAGTACCATGACTATTTTTCTTTTTTAGTACAGATGAAAAAGAAGAGTGTTTTTCTCTTCACTTTAACCATGGTGAAAAAAGTGACTTTACAAGGCCCATTCAGAAGAATGATTCATTTGTTAGCAAGAACAAGGAGACTGACCACGCCGGTCAAAACACTGCAAATGAGAGATTTCCTGGTAAGGGGAAGATCTGATAAGAACCTACTACCTACCTCTCTACGACCCAACAAATGAGCCATTTGCCAACATCTGCTAAGCCCAGAGAATACTTAGATCAGCTCATGGCAGTATTGGTCAACAGAATCCATTCTTGTTCCTTTCCTCTGCATGATCCAGAAACATGGAGAGCAGAAGAAGAAAGAGAAATGGAAGCCAAGATGTGAAGAAAGAAGAGATTGGCTGTGTCTGCCTCTTTCCATGCAGGTTAGGTTTGGGGAGGGGGGGCGTTGTTTGCTGGTTGGTTTTTTGCTGTTTGCTTTATTTTCTCTTGCAGCACTAGGGATTGCACCCAAGGACTCACACATGCTAGGCAAGTGCTTTACTACTGTGCTTACCACCCACCCCATAAAGGTTTTGTTATGCAGCTGATTTAATCTGGAGAGGAGAAAAAGATTAATTTGGATTGTTACCAGACATATAATTACATGTATTGATTGTATCTAGACATATGATTTTTTGAAATGAGATTTCTTGAAAGGTAAATGTGATCAGATCTTCTTCAGGTAAAGCAAAATTAGTTCCATAGTATAGATTTAAAAGAAGGTGAACAAACAAATTAAAATTGATGTTAAAAGATTCAAATGCTCTGGAAATCAAAGTAATTTTTATGTTCTTTTCTCAGAATAAAATGTATGCTTTTTTCTATTAGTTTAGAAAAAAAGAGCAAGCCAAATAGTACGTACTTATACTCACAGCCGCCTGAGATGCTGAGTAGGGGAATCACTTGAGCCCAGGAATTCAAGGCCAACCTGGGCAATATACCAAGACTCCATCTCAAAAAAAAAAAAAAAAACAAAAACAAAGTGTTAAGTTGATATTTTAAAGAAATATGTACTTAGCTAGTAAAAATTCACTAATTTTTTTTTCACTGATTTTTAAATTCTTCTAGGATTCTATGGTAAGAATCATATAAAATTCAGATTTTTCAGGGTTCTCAGATGCCTTATCCAAAGAATACATGAATTTCCTCCTAATTTCTGCAAGCATAGTCAACTGGCTTGTAACTACACACCCCCAGATCCATGAATTCATGAAGTACTCCAGTGCTGTTTGGAGATGCATATTATTAAAAAGCCCTTCATATTAAATATTCAACCCCTCTCTGGTCTTACTGGCTTATCAAAAACTACATTCTTCTTTTAATTCCCAGGTCTGTTACCTCTGAGATGATTTTCTGGTCACTAAGAGTCTGTTTAATGCCCTCTCCTTCAGGCCTCACTGAGTTTCTTAACTTGCATACGCTACTTAGCACAAACATGAACATTTAAAAATTTTAGCATTAATGTTCAATTTTGTATCCAATTGATATCTCTAGAATTGATGTGCTTAATGCAAACTAAAAATTGTTTTAATTACTTGCAATTGTACCATAAATATAACTAAACATAAACAAAAACATAACTAAACAGTCTTACATATCAGAATGTTATATAAAAACAACCTCTCTCATTTACTATTCAGGAAAGAAATACAAAAAATTTATATAACACATTTGTTAAGATAATAACTTGTTTTCAAGACATGCAATGTATATTGATTTTCACACTTTCTCCCAAACTTTACAACTAATTCTAGTTAATGTCCAAGAAAAGTGTGCAGCATAGAGAAAAATAGAGATATAGACAGAGACTTTGAGACAGTTGGAGATGTTAAAAAGAACAGAAAAAGAAAGGATATGAGGCAAATATTTTTATTTTGTTTATTTTTATTTTTTATATTAAGGAAAATATTTTATAATGTTATACATTGTAACTACACAAAGTATTTTTATATTTTAAGATTTTCATTATATATACGCACTTTAATTTGGCTATAAATGAAATAAACTACAGGTAACACTGACATTTCATGACTTGTTTTAGAAGATCTAATTGTTCATGACATAAAACTTCTCAAAACCCTATAAACTGATTGTAATCCTTGTCCGTAAGGACCAAGAGAAACCCTCGGAGCTCTTTAGAAGGCAAAGGTCTTATGCAATTTAAATCAGCACACTGTCTGTTCTTATGTCTAATAAAAAGGTTCTGACTGGTATGTTTACCAAGATGAATCAAAAGACTTCCAGAGATGTTTAACGGCTTCCACTGAGCTCTTATCAAACTCCTCAGGAATGGAAACTTTACCTAACAAGTTCATAAAATACACTACTGACTGTTTAGTCCATAATACCCATTTGTTTTTTTATTAATGAGATGTATTTACTCTAATTGTAAATAACTTCAGGATCCTTGCACTACATGACAAGTGGTTCATCTATTAGCTGAAAAATTCTCAGACTTGTTGGCTCGTTCACTGGAGGTCGATATAAATAAAGTTCACTTAGGTAGATTCAATTCTAAACATATAGTTTTGTTTGGCTTTGATTTTATTATATTTTGTATTCTCCTGCTCAAATCACATTTTCAGTTTCTAATATGAATCTTGTTAAGTATCTGGCTTTATGTTCCTTGGAGTTTTAAACTATTTTAAATTATTTAAATATAATTTAGCTGGGTGTGGTGGCACATATCTTTAATCCCAGCACTCAGGAGACTGAGGCAGGAGGATCGTTGTGAGTTCAAAATCAGCCTGGGCTACAAAGTGAGTTCAAGGCAGGCCTGAACTGCATAGTGAGACCCTATCTCAAAAAATAGGGCCGGGGATTTAGCTCAGTGGCATAAGTGCCTGCCTGGTAGGCATGAGGTTATGAGTTTGATCCCTGGTACCAAAAATAAATAAATAAATAATTAAGATCTAAGTATATGTATGTGAGGGTGAGAAGAAACTCCTACAGTGCTCATAGTCTACTAGATAAAACTATTACATTATGAAGTGGACAAAAATGCAGTGGTCTCTTTATCAACCCTTGATTTTTCAGGTGAATCCCAAACAGAAATCAGTCAATTCTTTAAGGTCCTGCAAAAGAACCCAAAGAGAACTAAAGCAGATTTTTCTGGCAAATGGTTTTCCCATAAAAAGAACTACATTCAAGCTTTGCCTCTATCTTGTTTTGGATTCAGAACCCAGACCTTAGATAGTTTCCAAAACCCAAAATATTCAATCAGAAATATTTATGAAGAGAAAAATCATAGACTAGAGCTCAAATACATATTATTTTATTTCCAGATTTTTCCTTTTCATAGTTCTAACAGATAGTTGGCAGCCATCATTCTCCAATGCATGTATCCATATTTAGTGCTGAACCTTTACAGAGTGTGGGTTAAATCTTCCCACAGGAAACAATGGTCCATAAACCAGTAAGCTGTTCCCATGTAGTTGAGGTAGGCCCGGATGCATTTGATGCCTTGCAGTAGTGGGATTTGAATGTTTTTAACAAGGCAAGCAAGATCCATAACTTCCTGAATGTGAGTCATTTCTAAAAACAGTAAATGTTCTATTTTTCTCATGACTTCATGCACCACAAGAATTCAGGTAAAATAAAAAAAGAAATTTTTTTGCAACTGTTAGAATTTTGCATACTTTGCATTGTGCCAATAATGCTGTTTTATAATTACATTTTACATAATGCCTTCTTTCAGAGATGGCTTTTGGCAGACAAATGACTTCCTTTGAGGCCAAGTGCCTTGCACTCATATCAAAAAACTTGCCCCAATGCTCCCACCACCAAGCCGTATCTTTCTCAGAGTCATGAAGCAGAGGATAGGTTATAAATATAATGTCAGATGGCTTACAATTTGTTTTAATCACCAGCAGTGGGATGCTTGTTATTCACATTAAATATATAATAGACATAGCAGGTGGTGCAATTTTCATCCTGATAGATCACAAGAGACTGAAATATAATGATGTTGTATTCCATGTTATGTTTTCCTCAAGCTCTCTCACCAGAATCAAAGAAAATGTATTTTATTGTGATTTAAAACACTTCATGGGTAGCTCTTTGCTTTTTGTGTTAAGTCAGTGTTTGAAGAAAACAGATTATGAATACATATTACTTTTTAAGTGTTCTCCCTGGCAAGGGTCTGGATGGATGCTCTGGTTACCTAGGCGATGAGGACAAAATGAAAACTGATTGACTTATCAAGTTTATTGTGAGCTGAGCTTCAAATGGCAGCTGCATGTACTGCACATAAAATCTACCTACTTGATTTTTTTAAAAATTTTCATATCAACAGTGATGCCACATAGACTGTTAGGTAAAATAAAGTGGCTATACTTTAGTAGAAAATACAGTATTGGATATTCTAATGATTACAGTTGGGAAAGAAAATTACTTTTTAAAGAACTGGTTCTGACCTGGATGTTTGTTTCTGTGTGTCACTAAAAATGACTGCATTGATGATGGTAGAATTCTGTCCAGCGAAGGAATCCTGCTGCGGGGTTGCTTTTTAGAAGCAATAACCCTGCTTTCTGTTGGCCGAGATGGGGCTATTGGGAAGGAGTCTTAATGGATCTTACAGTAAAAGCAGCTATAACCTCCATGCCCCTCTATTCCTCATGCAATTTTTCTGTACTACCAGGCAAGACAAACTATAGACAAAAAAGAAGTTTTCTTTTCTAAGTTCCCCTAACTTCTTGTTAATATTCTTTCTTCCCAAAGACCACATGTTTTTGTTCAATTTTGTCAATTTGTAATGTTCCCACCCATGAGCCATTGCTATGGTGCACCCTTCTAGGAACCTATTTTTGGCACCTTCCCACTATTAAAATGTATATAAATAGTTTTTTTAAAATTTCAGGATCTTGTTCTTAATGCAGCAGTCAGCATAGACATGTAATAATGAAAGGGTTATTAGATTATAATAGTGGATGTGAACTCAATGTTGTATTACCCTCAAATTCATATGTTGAAATTCTCACCCTCATGTAATAAGAAACTCCCATGGAATTAATAAATTACAAGGCAGTTCGATCATGAAAAGAGATTTTCATGAGTGGTATTAGTGTCCTTATAAGAAGAAACAAGAGAGCTTACTCTCTGCCATATGAAGACGCAGAAAGAAGTCGCCAGCTGCATACAGGAAATGAACCATCGTCAGACACAGAATCTGGCAATACTTTGGTCTTTGACTTTCCAGCTTCTAGAACTTGAGAAATAAACATTTACTGGTTAAACCACTTGGTCTATGGTAATTTGTTACAGTAGCCCAAACTGACTACAAGAATTAAGAGATTATTCCTCCACTAATCACTTTTAGCTTGTTGGAGACAAAGCCCTAACCTAAGTAATACCCCTGTAATGGTGGAATGCAGCTTCTTCTAGGAGCAAGAGGAAAGGATATTTTATGTCATAGGAGACTTATTTTTTGTTCTTCAATTTATATTTCACAGTTACTATAAAATTGCAGTGTATAAGCCAGAACAATTTATCTCAGTAACTAATTGAAAACTAGACAGAAAATGAAAAAAAAATAATAACTTTAATTCTCCCTAACTGCAGGAGTGCCATCATTCTTTAAGCATGTTATTCTATGGGAACTTCCAAGCAATTCAGGTTTGATAGGGTAGGCTACTGATTAGAGAAATTAGAACAGGTAAATAGTAAATCCCATAGTAATATGAGACAGTTGGAGTTGAGGAACACATACCTTAATGTTAGGTCTAGAAATTGTCCATAAATTAATACTTTTGCTATAAAGATGAAAGACAGTTAAAGGACAATAAAGTGAAATATAGCATTTATGGGATGATAACTAGAAACTACCAAATGACATAAAAGAAGAGTTGAAAAGATACAGCAACAGCCATGATTCTGTCTAAGAAGTGTCTATATATAGATTTTTTCTCCCAATCTATAAATTCAATGTAATATGAATCAAAATCTTCTACAAACCCACAACCTTGCACCTGCCAGAGAGGCGCTTAAGCCACTGAGCCAGACTCCCAAACCTGGTTTTTTGAGACAGGGTCGCACTGTGTAACTCAGGCCAGCCTTGCACTCGCGTTGTAGCCCAAGCCGACCTCGAACTCACAACGCTCCACCTACCTCAGCCTCCCAAATGCTGGGATTAAAGTTGTGCGCCACCACGCCCAGCTCATGAATCAAAATCTTAATGAGAATTTCTTAAAACTACACTATAGGGGATCCATTTGGGACCCCTCCTGTCTCTCAGGAGCTATTCCTATTCCCCATTGCCCCATTCTTATTCCCTATTTCTTTTCTCCAATAAATTTTCCTTCTGTAAGAAAATAAAACAAAACCTACATTATATGACAATCTTATCTGGAAATTTTGGACTAGTAGAGAAGAACTTTCCCTATTAAGGTATCAATTAAAGCATGAATTTAAAAATTAGAGGAAAAAAGTCAAGATGGCAGAATGGAAGCAACTTTCATATGCCTGTGAGAATAAGACGATTCAGGGCAACACAGGAAAGATTATATTCTATGGAAAGAAGGTGAGGAAAAACTCTGAGAAACAATGAAGAAGTGTTTTGAAATGTAAAGAACATGGAAAATCAGAAAGGGGACAAAGAATAAAGTGGTAAGCATGTTGCAAGAGCTCCACCTCATGGGGGCGGGGAGTGACTTCCCCTGCACAGCAAGTCTGCTCTAGAGAAGAAATTAATACATTATCCCAAGATCTCTCAGAGTGTGGTCAGGAGCCATCACATGTAGGTTTGTGGTTGTTAGGGACAGATCTATTCTGGGGAGCAAAAAACTCAGAACAGTCACAAATTGAGATCCCTATGGACTCCCTGCCACACTGACTGGGTAGGAGAAGCCACATAGGACAGTACTGGCTGGGGACAGTGTCTGCCATGGACTCATCTCAGAGGTATGAGCAGTGAGGAACACAGAGTGTCACACAGATTGGAGGGCACAGTAATCACCAACCTCATCACATGTGACTGACACTAGATGTCTGAGATGTAAATAGCCCCAAGACTGAGAGAGGCAAATCATTTGGTTTCTGAGTAACCCTACCCAGGACAGACCTCAGAGATTTGCCTGTTCCTCCTAATCTCCGATATTTTAAATGTAAACAGAAGTTTGGAAAGCCATGAGGTTCTCAGGCATGCTCACTGAAGTGTCTAAATCCATGGGGCTGAGTGTGTATGACCCGTCTGGCCCGGTGTGGACCGTGTAATACTGAGGCTTTGCAAATGAGATGCTTGCTAAGGCGTAAACATTTGCCACACCTCCAGCTCTCTGCTGAAGAGACAACCTGACATGGCATAGGCATTAGTTGTACCACTGGATATACAGAGTGGGGTCTGTGAGGTTAAGCATGGGCTGCCCACCTGACAGGCCCATAAGACCAAAAGGTCTACAAATTAGAGAGCTGCAAGCAGACAGATACCTTCCATACCCTCAAGGCACACGTTCTGAGGTCTACAGGTTGTTACACCACCCGCCTGGCATAGACCCTATGGCACAAAGCAGCCTGGACCTGTGGATGGAGAGAAAAAAGGTGGCAGGAGTGAAGGAATGCACCCCTGGGAAGAAGGGTCTCCAAGCTAAATGACTGAATTAGGAAAAATTTTCCCCTTTTTTTCCTTCTCTTTTTTTTAACCTTCTTTTGTTAGTTTCATTCATCTCTTCTATTATTATGTTCACTTTTTTATATTTTTCATTAATATCTTATTTTTACCTTCTTACATTATGTTTTGAAGGTTTTTTTATCACCTCTTTTCTACTGTCCCATTTCCCCTTTATTGTGAAAAATTTTACTTTCACTAATTTTTAACAGTTTAGTTTGTTCTGCAACAGTTTTTACACCTTTCTTTCTTTTGTTAATGTTGTGATTGGTATTGGTCTTAAAAGCCCGTTACTGTATTTCTGTGGATGGTTTGTTTTTATCTTGTGATCTTTACTGTCATTTATTTCCTCCTTTCTGAGTGAATCTGGGGATCAGCTCTGGTGCATCAGAGCATGGTAGGTCAATGTATTGCTGCTGAACTTCAACCACAGTTCAGTTAAGATAAATTATATCTCACTTCAGGCACAACCCAGCCCTGCTCAAAACTCAGCAAATACTTCAATTTAAAGAATAGGGGAGATAAATGTCCCTGCTGAAAACACAGCCTATGTAGGCATGGCTAGAAAGCCTACAATCCTACTGCTATTCACCCCTACAGCAATAGCAGAGAGAAATAATGCAACTGATGTGGACACTGCATGTACAAGGGCTTCTGGCATAGATTATTCCAATACTCTTGTTGAAAGTAGCTTGTTGAGAAGTTGAAGGAATAACCACACAGGTAGCATCCACCTATTCTGCTACCTACAACACATCTCCCTGCAACAGAGGGGCCCCGCTAGTGTTCTGTCTCCAAGAAAGTGGATCCCTCAGGCTACAACACAGGAGGCACTGTATCAAAACCCACCAATCATAGACAGAGAAATCACAGGGTAACTATACCCCAAGGTCCATTTAGGATTAATTCCAACACTTTAACAACCCAATCCCAGAACACTTTGTCAAGGGAAGGTAACTCCTTAAGAATACCTCACATAAACATAGAAGACATATCATCCAAACAGATGCACAAATCTCAACACAGAAATATGAAACAGCATGATTCCTTCAAAAATTAATACTTTTATGGAAACTGAATCAAAGTGGATGAAATATTAGACAAAATATTCAAAATTATGATTATAAAAATAATCAACAGACTCAAGAAGAATATAAATAAACAACTGAATAAAATAAAGAAGACAATTCAGGATGTGAAAAGAACATTTTAATAAAGAAATAGATAAGTCTGAAAAAAAAGAAAGCTTAGAAATAAAAAGTTCGATAAGCCAAATTTTTAAAAATCTGTAAAAAGCCTCATAAATAGGCTACATCAAGCAGAAGACAGAATGTCAGAGCTTGAAAATAAGGTAGGTGAATTATCACATTTAGAAAACAACAAAAAGTAAATGAAACATGCAAGATCTCTGAGACATAATTACAAGACCAAAGTAACAACAGATTTTTCAGCAGAAACTCTAAAGGGCAAAAAGCTATTCAATACTGAAAGTCCTGAAAGAAAGTAACTGCCAGATTGGATTACTATGTCCAGCAGAGTTATTTTTCAGACCTGAAGAAGAAACAGCTTTGAAGATAAGCAGACATTAGCTACAAGAGTGGTGGCATACACCCGCAATCCCAGTGGTCAGGAGGCTGAGGCAGGAGGATTACCGTGAGTTTCCACCCAGCATGGGGTATAAAATGAATTCAAGCCCAGCCTAAGCTGCATAGCTAAACCCTGTCTCTAAAACACAAACACAAAAACAAAAACAGAGGTAGTTCTGTGACCTCACCTTGTCATCAGGATAAGTGGAAACTAAATTAATTATGGCCACAAAACTAGCATTATAGAAGATACTTAAAGGGGTACTACAACCAGAAGATGAAGAATAAGCTAGGAAATGAATATTCAGAAAGAATCAGACATCAGAATGTTCAATAGAATTGCAGGAACTATACATGCAGTTCAATAAAAACACTGAAAATATATGAGCTTAATTCTCTGTCATGGTCTAGATCTAAAATGTTCCCCCAGAATCTCATATTTAGAGGCAGGCCTGCTCAGGAGAGATCACTGGAGGCATGATGTGGAAAGATTTATTCTTGTCTGTGACTCCCTCCTTTGTCTATCTGCTTTCTGGACATCATTAAATGAATAGCTTTTCTCCTCCGTGCCCTTTCTCCAAGCTGTTCTGCCTTGGAACCAAACAATTATTGGCTGAATTCTCTGAAAAATGAAAGCAAAAATAAACTTTCCTTCTCTAAATTACAAGTGTTGTGTGTTTTGTCCCAGAAAAATGAAAGTGACTGTCCTATCAAGAAGAAGTCACTCTTTCAAATTTAAAAGAAGCAAGAAAAATGGTATTGGGACATTGCTGTGATATACCCAACAACGTAGTTCAGAAATCTTCAGAATCAGTTTGCAGAAGAAATTTGGAAAAGTTTAAAGATACATGTTGGAGAAGACCTAGAATATTGCGAGCGAGGCTTGATGTGTGGTACTGGTCAAAATTCAGACCAGGGTGCTCATAGGAATTCAGTAAAAGTTTCATTTGGGAACGCCAATGGAAGTTGGACTACAGACCACATGTGTTATACTCTGGAAGAAAGTTTGTCAATATTTTGCCCATCTTCTGAGACTTTACAGTAGAATGAGATCAAGGACAGTGAACTACTTAGCCTGGTGAAGGAAATTTCAAGTCAGTCTAACATTCCAGGCTGTGGTGTGAGTACCTCTGGCTGCTTTTAGCCAGATCTATTGTAAGAATCAGAAGCAAAAAAAAAAAAAAAAAAAAAAAAAAATCCTAAAGATGCAAAAAATCTGCAGTTTTGTTGGAAAGGAAGCACCTGCAAAGTTGGGGTAAAGGATAGCTGATTGGAGGAGGGTCCCTGGGGCATAACCCGGAAAAGTTTATTCTTGTCCCTGCTGCTCCCTTATTTCTCTGCTTCTTGGCTTCCGTGGGTTGAGCATTTTCTTCTGCTGTGCTCCGGTGTCATGCCATTTCTGCCTTGGAGCCAGACAGCCACAGACTGAATCCTCTGAAACGTGAACCAAAATAAACATCTCTTTAAGTTGCAGGTATTGAGTATTTTATCTTAGCAATGAGAAATGACTAATATACCAACAAAGCAGATCTTAAATCCAAATCAGTCAGAATAGACAAATAAGTGTTCCACATATTAATAAAAAGAAGAATCTACCAAGAAAATATAACAAATGTAAATAATACATACACCAACTGTCAGAATACCCAATCTGACACCAAATGTCTGAAAGACCCTAATATAATTAAAATACATGACTTTAATAGACCAGCCTCACAAACAGAGGGTCATTCAGACAAAAAAAAATCTATGAAGAAACTTCACAGCTAAACTACCCCGTAGATCAAATGAATTTAATAGATGTGTACAGAGTACTTCACAACTGGAATACTGTGATGATTGATGTCAATCATCAACTCGATTGGCTTGAAAATTAGTAAAGCATATTTCTGAATCTTTCAGGGTAGCTAACAGAGGCATAAACTTTGAGACTGTATCCAGTGGCTCCCTCTCTATCACTTTCACTTGTGTTCTGCTTTCCAGTCACCATGAAGTGAACAACTTTATTCCATACAACTTTCTGTGATGTGTCTGCCTTTAAGCTAACCAACTATGCACTGAAACCTGCAACAAATAAACTATTTCCTCCTTTAAGTTTCAGGTGTCAGATGTTTAGTCCCAACAGTGGGAAAGGAGACCAATACAGAAAATTAGTGCTAGAGATGTGGTTGTGGCTGGACGATACCTGACCACATAGTTAGGAAACCTTTGAAACTGGTTTGTTAGAGGAGTTTGGAAAAGTTTAAAGAGGTGAGCTACTGCAAATCTGTAAGCAGAGACAAATGGGAAATTATGGTCTGAGCACAGAAGACCAAAATGCTGATAGAAATGCAGACAGGAAAAGCTATTCAATTAGGAATTAGACTAGATGTTTTATATATACTTATGTCTCAAAACTTTCTATGAAGTTGAATTTAAAGAAGGTATACTAACTGATCTAGTGGAGTAAAATTTAAAGCAGCGTGGTGTTCAGGATGTGGCACATGGTGCTACTGGTACTAATGACCTCTTTTAGCTAGATTTATAGTGAGAATGGAGAGAAAACAGCAAAGTGGAAAGATTTTTAAAGCTTACATTTTTGCCTTAAAAGAATCACATGTAAAGTTACAACTAAAGAAGGTGTGATTGCTGAAGAGATCACTGCCATTAAGAAGAAAGCAAGTACCTTGAAGCAAGAAAGGAAGAAAACTGTCTCAAAGATATCTCAGGAATCAGCAAACTGCCACCTATCATAGGCTCAAGGCTACAATTACATAGACTTTTTCTGAGAAAAGAGCACTTGGGCCCTCTGGTCAAGAAAGCCCATATAGAAAACTGGTTCCCTGGATTCGTTCCACCATGCTCAAGCATTCAGACACTCAGAGGTGACTGCAGTCATGGTCCACAGGGGCAGATCAGCTACTTGTCAAGTTGGAAGCAAACTTTGCCATCACCCACATGATGCCGGTTTCACAGGCATGCAGAATGCGAGAGTTACAAGGTCACACGTACTTCCACCGTTTGTGGCCAGGCCAATTTATTCTTTAACTAAACCTATTGTTTTCTTTTTAAAATCTTCATTTGTATAAACTGCTTAAGACATTTATATAGAAAATTTTAAAAATACCTATAGAACCCAAATAAGTTAAGAAATGCATTTTTAGTAAAGGATCTAAAACGAGAGTGGTTTAGACTGGATGATCGCCAAACATCACAAGCAACTCAGAGTAACAGCTCCTCTCATAGGGTTGCAATAAACCAAGAAAGAGACACAATTTAAATGATGAGGTTGGGGGTGGGGATAGTCAGCTGTTTTTATGTGTGTTTTAGAAACTCAAAAAGTGAAATTTTAATTTTTCTAATGTGGAATTACTAGAAAAATTTTCTAAAATAGGACAGTGAAAACTAGCTTCCTGTTTACTGGAAGATTTACAATATTCTTGTTAAATATAAAGAATTAGAAAAATCTCAGAGATGAGAGTGTAATTTCATGATAAAGTGTTTGCCTAGCATGTGTGAGTCTTTGGGTTCAATACTCAGTACTGTAAAAAGAAAAATTAAAAAGAAGATAAAATGAAAAATCTCTAAAGAAATATTTAGACCTATGTCATGAACACATCTATCTAAGTTTGGCTATTACACATTGTCATTTAATTGTTCTTCTTTCACACTTCTCATGCTAGTAAATAATACAACTATTTTGTGATATTTTACTAATCCTCCAGATTTTCAGCCTTTTTCAGTCCTCCTGAAGCATAAAAAATATATATATATCAAAAAGTAACTTGGCCCCTCAGAAAATGATGTTTGTCTAGAGTGAGGCAAGACCACATAACTTTTAACCTGAATTATACCCAGCATCTCTCTGCCTACCCACCTCACATGCTTTTCTCAAACACACAGCATTATGTGTACATAATTTTGTAAATGTTTGATTATTCTTTCCTTCTCCTTGGAGATTAGCCGACTCTTATTTCTGTTGGTGCTTTCACATGCCTTGGGACAATTGACATTTGCAAGACTTAACCTGAGCCCTACCAGTTATAAGAGCCTCAGCTGTCAGTTCTGTTTCCGTGGAAACTCTAAATCAGAGTGCCAAAATTGAGGCTAGTCACTTAGAAATCATATTTTTTAAAATAAGCAAGAAACCCTGCTCAGCAACATATTATTTGAAGCAGGGCTTTGTTTAAAGCAATTTTCATGTTTTCTTTTAAAAGAATTAAATACTTGCTACCATGGTAACAGATTAATAAACCACAAAGATAGAGCTGAGCTCTGACAGCTCCTTCTGGCAGCACCTACACGCTCAGAGACCAGCTTGCTGCTGAAGCACCTGCACTGTGGAGCTCTCAACTTGTTTTTTTTTTAAGCAATAATGAAAAACGACTGCTTTGTTTCTATTCACATATGTGTGTGTTTCCAATAGATAGAACACATTAATTAAATATAATTACATAATAAATTTTATAATAGTAACAACAATAATAACTACTATTCGTTAACTGTCTACAATGAGGCTGAAAATGTGTAGGGTGCTTTGTATAAATTATCTCCAGTCCTCAGAATTATTATCCCTATTTGACATGGAAGCCAAGACTCATTCTGGGTCACTCAGATATTAACAAGGAATTGACCCATGATTTGAACCAATATCTGGCCTACTTTGGGACCAATGTCTTCTCTCATTCTTTTTAAAGTGAAGAATGACACAGAGAGAATAGTTTGTCTGCATTGTGCTCTCAATACAGGCACTTACATACAGCTACATGCACACCCAGTGTAATTCAGAGACTGAATCCATATGGGTGAATGAAGTGACAGCAAGTCAGGCACTTCAGAAGTATACAAGGACCATTATTTCTTTCTGCAACTAGGTCATAAAAAGAATGTCCAGATTGCCCTGAAGTCTCAGGATTGCAGCTGATCTCCCAAGGCTTCAGTCTTCCAGTGGAATTTAATGCAGCATAATTTTCTTCTTGACCCTCTCATCATCAGCCCTAACCTGGTACATAAATGACAAAAGTGTCGAAGAATGTAGGTTATTTTAAATTACACAGATTTGTTGATTTAGATGGATGAATACTTTTGTTTAAGTTCTTAACTGATGAAAATGTTAGTCAAGTCAAAAGACTATAGCAAGAATTTAGTAAATCCATTAGTTCACCCTGCAATGGTTTCATTTTGCACTGATTCAGTGGAGAGTGAGTTTTTACTGCTTAATCAAAGGCACAGGTGACCACACATTTTTCAGAAAATTAGATAAAGATAATAGTGTTCATTTCTGTCTTATTCTAAATTAATCAGTCAGAATTAAAGACAAACTCCCAAAATCTCTGAGTATAGTGGTAGTAAACATTGGATCAGTTTCAATGTTAAAACAGCTGTCTTCCACATTTTTTCTCAAGCAACATGTAGATGGAAAACTGATATAACAGATTTTTGTCTCCAGGCAAAATGAAATGGACAATGTTAATGTCAGTACAGGAGAAAAGGAGGAGACAATTCCCAAAAGAGCAACTCAGTGCTCACTTTTAATTTATGTCAATATTTAGGTACTGAGTTAGGAACAGAAATCACAGACTAAAACTCTTTTGGAAGAGTGAAGCAGAGGTATCCCTAATATCACAGTGAAACACTGTCTAACCTTCAACCACTTGCATTCTTCAGAGTAAGAATACAGTTATTTTTAATTTAAAGAGGTTAGAAAATGGCATAAAGGCTTAAGGGACATTTAATTTGAAGATGTAATTAATGTGTTTCCTAAAATCAAAAAACCTCTCCAAAGACCAAACCATCTGAAAAACAACACAAAGCCTAATTCTCAAGAAAAGAAATAGATTTCCAAATGAAATATAAATTGCCATTTGTGACTCATTACTATCAAACTTCTGCTCCTTCAATTTTCAAATCTTTATGAGTGAAACATAGTTTCTAGTCCTCAGTGCTTACACATGACATTAATACCATAGCAATCCAAATTAGGCCAAATAAAGTAAAATTAGCAGTGATCAAAGAAAAAGTATCCCAAATAGACAAGAAAAAAATTTTAATTTATACATAATTATACTTAATAAATTATAAATTGAAAGTAAGAAATCAAAATAGAATCAGGTATACTTTATTTCCAGAAATGGAAAATAAAAAGACCCTAAGCAATAGTGACTGTGTATTTACCCACATATTCCAAATTAAAATGGAAAACAATCATTAAACAGAGACTCCTGTACTTAAGAATAAATTTTACCTAATAAAAATGTATCAAGAATTCCCTCAAATATATTTCAAGATAGAAAAGTTT
>RJWM01004041.1:71897-106001 GCA_004363535.1 Dasyprocta punctata | reverse complement strand
CATTTCAGGTAGATAAAAAATTCCAAATACCTTGTAATTTCCCTGAAAGTCCTAGATATCTGCTAATTTCCTTTGGTGGCAAGGAAAAAACACATTCTGGCAACTTTATTTATTTATTTGGTACTGGGGATTGAACTCATGACCTTGTGCCTGCCAGGCAGGCTTACGCCACTGAGCTAAATCCCTGGCCCTATTTTTTGAGACAGGGTCTCACTGTGCAGTTCAGGCTGGCCTTGAACTCACTTTGCAGCCCAGGCTGGTCTCGAACTCACAATGATCTTCCTGCCTCAGCCTCCTGAGTGCTGGGATTAAAGGTGTGCACCACCATGCCCAGCTCATTCTGGCAATTTTAATAAAAAGGCATTTTATTTGCTATATGCAGTGGGTACTGAAGTCAGAAGAACCAGCCTAGAAGAAGAAACTACACTGTGGACTGCACCAGATGGGTATCGTCTCTTCTGTCAGTGCTTTACTGCGTTCGGAAGTCAAAGTCCGAGCAGTGTCTGCTCGGCTGACCTAAGTCCCAAGACGAAAGGTTATGGATGGGCTAATCGGGGACCTCTTTAGGGTCTCTAGTCGGAGGCAGGTGCAGGAATTTCACCAGGACTACATCTGTGTGAGCACGTGATTACCCAGTGGAAATCAGGGTGCTGCTGGGAGGTGGAAATGAAGCTGAGTATTCAAAAAAGACCACGTCCACCACTTAGAGCAAAACCAATCATGTGAATAGCGTGGAAGCCTGTGCACCTTGTAGCCTGCTGAGTGGCTATGATCTCATTTATTATTTTCCAGCTGTTAGGCTGTGGCTACTTCCTCCTCCACTTCCCCTTCCCTGCTTCCTCCTCCTCCTCTTCCTCACGCAAGCATATATGTTGAAAACTCTGTTCTTAGGTCTGAAATTACTGGGTTAAAGGATGAGAGCACACTTTTTGTTTCTTCACTATAGTGCAGTGTCGACAGACTCAGAATACACCTCTGGTCAGGAGTGGCTTTCCAGTGGCTAGATGTCTGTCTGCTTGAAGGTCACCCTGTGGAAACTTCTTTCTGGGTCACATGGGACATTGTCATGCTGGGAAATGGTAGTCTTCAGAGCTCTTCTCCTTCCTTCTAATTATTTTTATCTCAGTTAACTAGGAGGTCACTGCTTAGGTCACTCGATCCCGCAAATCATAAGAGAGAGGCTCCCACTGGCCTGTGAGGATCTGCGCGCCTGGGGGAGTGCCTGCTGATACGTGTAGCATGTGGCTGTGTCTCACACAGCCACGTCTGCACAGGCTGGGGGCAGGGAAGCAGTCATCGCCCCTAGTGACTCCCCTGGGAAGGGTGCCAGTGTGTGCTGACCTGCAGTTTCTCCAATTTCTTTAGATAATGTGAATTTTAATGCAGGAAGATTGGAAAAACCTACCTTGCACACTCACTTCCTCCCGGTTTCTCCAGGAGCACCCCCTTCTCAGCAAGGTTGTCAGACTGGCTGTGGGAAGCAGCAGTGGCTTTGCTTTACCATTGTCCAAGTGTCAGTTTATTCCCCCTGGCGAGTCAGAGTATGCAGCTCATGAATACCTTTGGATCAGGGACTTCCCCCCTAGTACTTCTTCCAGTACTTAACCACAATGCCTGGCCTACCCAATCAGAATGTGTTATCCAGATAGCCTGAGGTCAGCACAGTAGTTCCAGAACTCCCTTGGAGGTCTCAAGCTATGTCCCTAAACTAGGATGTCTAGGGGTGCTGGAAAAGGTGCTCCTGCCTTGAAATAACCAGGACAGTCTGAAGCCCATGCTCAGGGATCCCCCAGAAGGAAGCCAGCCCCGTGCAGAGCGGCTGGGCCGGGCTGTTACTCCCTCATCAGCCTCCTCTGAGCCTGTGGTGCTCCAGCCTCGGGGTCTTTTCCAGCTTCTTAGTATGATTTCCCACAAAGCCTACAACAGGAATGCTTCCATTCTCTCCATCACCACATCAGCTTCATGGGCACCTGTGCCCATTAACTCCTCCTCCTGCAGGTCTCAGCTCAGTTGTCATCCGCACTCGGCATAGTCCAAAGTGTCCTCCAATCCCACTACGTTCAGCTTCCGAGCACTTTTCAGCATTTCCCCTTAACATTTATGTTGCCAATGATTTGATAGTCTCTCTCTCTGTGTCTGTCTCAGTCTGTCTCTGTCTCTCTCTCGTAAGATGTTACTCTATAAAGGCAAGAACTGTGCTTCGTTATTTTCCCACTGTTAGATCCCAGTGCAACAGCACAGTATCTGGCCTGTGGTGGGTTCTCAGTACTCTGGGGATGAGGGGCAGTGTTGCATATCACACTGTAATCCTGGAAGACACAGAGATTCTGGGTTGACTCTGAGTTGTCACTGTAGTGCTTACCCAGCTTTCTGGAAAGACTGTTTTCAGTGTCATTCTTCTCAAGTTGCACTGCTCAGAGCCTTAGGTCATGAACTCTCACTCGGTTCTGTGAAGGAAAAAGTTCTCTAAACATGCAGAGGTTGGGCTGGGGATTGTGACTCAGAGGTAGAGCACTTGCTAGGTTCAATTCCCAGCATTGAAAACAATGTAATGAGTATGTCCAAGACATTTGGGCAATTATTATTACTGTGTGATAATTCATATTTAAGAAAGGTACATTACCAGGGGGTAGAAAGAGGAGGGGGCATCTTTTATTATTCCTTCATACTTTTCTTATGTTAAAATATACGGTATATAACAAAATTTATCATTCTAACTATTTTTACATGTACAGGTGCATTACAGTTAGGTACATTCACATTGTTGTACAAGCACCACAACTCTATGTATTACTGAACGCTAGGTCACAAGCTCATTATGTGGCTTGCTTGTACCTTGGTGGATTAGCCATCCCCTGATCAAATGGCAGCCCCAGAGTGACTTGGCTACTAGGTCTTCTCAGGGCTTGACCATAATAACAGCTGAGTGACAGGTCCACAGGGGACAGCAGTGTCCTAACCTGGTTTGATGACAGTTGAAGTAGCTATGATAGGGGAACATCTTTCTAGCTCAGGAAGGTTTGTTGTTGTTGTTGTTTTCTCTTTCCGTACCAGGGTTAGACCCCAGGGGTCTGCACATTTGTTCTACCACCGAGCTATGTAATCCCAAGTCCCTTTGAGACAGGGTCTCACCAAGTTGCCCAGGCTGGCCTAGAACTTGCAATCCTCCTGCCTCTATTTCCCAAGAAGCTGGGCTAACAGGTATGCACTGTTGTGCCTAGATAGGAAGAGCTATTTTTTTAGGGAGCCTGGAAATGTTGAATCTGCTTGGTGCGCAGGAAACATGAGGTTAAAGTCAGTATGCAGGGCAGGGTGGACCGAGCTGAGAGGGGCGCGGAGGGTGAGAGCTGGAGCGTGGATAACGGCTTCGGAAGCCGGATCCGCCCCTCTGCCGGGTTTTCAGTGACACGGTTCAGCAGTTTATTGATGGAGCATGTTAGTATATTCCTTTCTTTGTTATGTTTTGTTTGCACATCCAGTTTGGAGGACATCTAAATATCTGTCTTTTATTTCTTGTCCTTATATCATTTGTGCTTTGCCACGACTGTAATCTATATGCCTCCCTCATGAAGGTGTCAGCCTGCAGCTAAACTGCTAGGTGCCTGCTCGAAACCTACTGTCCCTTTTCTCTTTGTGGGAAAATTCAGATTTCGTGTAGGGCGGCAGTGGACGGCACCTGATAAAATACCGCATTTTCCATCTTTGTTTGCAGTAAGGTGTGGTCCTGTGACTAAGTTCTGGGAAAAGAAATAAAAGGCAGAAATGTTGTAGGAGATGCTTGGGAAGGCCGAGAACACATGCTGACTTGGTGGGGAGGACCCGTTTACACGCTGTCTCCTTTCTGCCCAGATGGCGCTCTGGCCGCCACCTGGTAGTGAGGTGACTGGAGCGGGCAAGGTGCAGGGTCATGGGACACTACTGACTTCTGGAGTTCTCGTGCATACGTGAAAGGACAGAGAGGGGACAGCTAGCCGGAGATATCTTAGGGCTCTTACCGCTGTAATTTCAATTTTTTGTTACAGTGTGCCTGAACATTCAATAAACAAGCAGCCAGAACCATTCCAAACATTCAGCAGAAGGCAGATTGGACTTCATAGCTGGTGACTTTGGGACCTGTCTGGGAAAGGCGCTCCTGTGTGTAGCGGAACCTACATAAAGGGACGGTTTGCTCTCAGTCAATCTCTACTTCATGTGGACTGAAACTTGACCAGCTCTCATGAACTCGATCTTTAACCTACTCAGGGTCTGAGCTAAACACAGAAAGGCCATTTTGGGGGTGAATGCCTGCCTGCCATATGTCCTCCGACGACTCCCTGGCACCTCAAACTTAACAAGTCTGACTCTATAACTGCCCACCCCAGTGAGCCCCACCAGCACTCTGACTCTGACCTTGTGCTCTTTCCCTGCGTGACTTACCACCTCCCTATCCTACTGTGCGGGGGGCTGTGAGGGATCTTCCACACCTTCCTCCCCCTCTCCAAAATGCAGGCTCCTGTCCAGTCCTGGGGATGCCCGCTAACATTTATTTTGTTTCTATTCCTCTGTCTCCAGTGTTCCCTTGAAGAGTTAAGTGTACCATTTCTTGCCCAGACAACTCAGTCTTTGGACTGGATCCCCGTTCCCTGCCCAGCTGCTGGTGAGAAGACACATGGTGATCGCAAGCGCAAAGCTCTCCCAAGGCTTCCAGTGGCGTCTGGGTACAACCCACAGTCTTAAATGGGTTGGGGGAGGCTCTGCACGAAGGGCCTGGCCCTTGCTGACCCTCCCCACCCAGAGCCGCCAGGAACCGGGTCAACCTTAATCCCTGGAAGGTACCACCCCAGGGGCGGGTGCATCCTGGCTTCTCTGGATTGGTCTATTCTGATTCCCTATTTAATGGTTAACTCTCACTGATTTTTTTTTTTTTTTTTGGACTTTTTTGAGACAAGGTTTCACTGTGCAGTTCAGGCTGGCCTTGGGCTCACTTTGTTGCCCAGGCTGGCCTCAAACTTGCAGTGATCCTCCTGCCTCAGCCTCCTGAGTGCTAGGATTACAGGCCTGTGGTACCACGCCCTCCCACCAACTCTTCCAGACATTGATTCAATGACGCTGCTTGCCTAAGGCCTTCCTGGCCCCCACTGCCAATCTGCAATTATAACCTCTTGCAGACCTCTTCACTTGAACTCAATGGTATTTTCATTTACTTTTTATTTTTGTTCTTTTTTGGCAGGGTTGGGGACAGAACCCATGGCCTCACATATGCTAGGCAAGTGCGCCCCCGTTGAGCCCCGCCCACCCTGGCACTTTACTGTTCAATTGGATGTTTGTATGCTTGCGTTTTGAATGCAGCTGACCCTCTTAAGACCAAAAGTACTGTGAGGGCAGACACTGCTTTGGGTGTTAATGCACCACTAGCTGCCATTGCAGTGCTGCAGGTGAAACCGGCAATTTTGTAACATGTGCTTTTGTGATCGCATTCCTGGAGGTCTGTCTTCCACAGCGTAAGCGTGTAAGGCTGTTACCGAAGGGCTCCCCTGCCCCACAGCGGAGGGATGTGTTCATCTCCTCTCCTCATCCCTCTCTTCAGGCAGTTCCCCACTCCGTCTTCCTCCTCCTGTTCACCTCGTCATCATAACTTTCAGCAGGCATTTCACAAACCCGGTTTCATCAGATCACTCAGCCAAGACAGCAGGGATGGCCCTGTCTCCACTGCACAGATAGCTGGACACCTGTTCGGTAATGGATTGAGAACTGGAACGTCCCCATGTTTGTCTGTGGTACGGTGGTGTCTCTTCGCTGTTCTTGTCTCTGCTATGCACGGCACGAGGCAGCTGAATCACACAGGACCACTGAAGCCCTTTCACTCACCACAGTGATAGCGGCCCTAGTCAGTATCACATCCACCTGCTTGTGAACGCTGTGCATGCATGCACAGCTGTGGGAACAAGTAATAATTAAAAAGATTTTTTTTTTCCTGCAGTGCTGAGGATCGAACTTAGGGCCTTGCACATACTGATCAAATGACCTACCACTAAGCAGTACTCCTAGGCTTTTTTTTTTTTTGGTCATGTTGCAAACGTTTAAATAACTTGTTTTGCTTGACATAAAGAACTGGCCACATTGAGTAAATCAGTTTTAATGGCTGGGAGTGGAAAATGGTTAGGAAGGACAGGCAGTTGCTTGGAGCAGCTTGTTCTTTAAAATGAAAAAAAAAAAAAGTCTCTTTATTGAGATATATTTCACATACCAAAAACATCTACTCATTAAAAGTTTATAGTGCTCACTTGGGAGGCTGAGGTAGGTGGAGCGTTGTGAGCTCCAGGCTGGTTTGGGCTACGGCGTGAGCAAGGCCGGCCTGGACTACATAATGTGACCCTGCCTTGAAAAAAAAAAACAGGGCTGGAAGTTGTTTAGCTCAGAGGCTTAGGTGCCTGCCTGGTAGATGCAAGGTTGTGAGTTTGATCCCGGGTACCAAAAAAAAAAAAAAAAGATTTACAATGCAGGGGATTTAGTATATTCACAGAGTTGTGCAACCATTAGTAAAATGTAAGTTTAAAATATTTTCATTATTCCCCCCAAAAGAAGTCCCTTCTACATACCCCCACCCTGTGAAAACTCCAGTCCACTTCCTGTCTGCATAGAGTCACCTGTTTGGGACGTTTCACATGCGTGGATCATATCACCAGTGGCTTTTGCGACTAGCTTCTTTCTCTTAACTTAATGTGTTCGTGGTTCACTATGTTGTAGCCTGGCTCAGTACTGTATCCCTTTTCCTGTGTGGATAAATATTCCATCCTTGTCGTGTGACGCCCCCCTGAAATTGGAAAAAAAATCCATTGTATGGATACACCTACATTTCCTCTATTCATTCAACAGCCCATAGGTATTTGGGCTGACTCCCCTTTCCGGCTATTATGAACAATGCTGTGAACATTTCTGTACAAGTTATATGTGTGTGCTTTACTCCTCTCCGGGGCATCTCTAAGCTGGAACTGGCAGTCACTAGGACCTCCGAGTTCCCCACTTCTGAGGACTGAGGACTTCCAGGTCCTCCAAGGTCAGTGCTTCCTGTTTGTTTACACCTCTTCTGTTCTTGAGTGGCTTTCCTCTTATCTGCCTCTTTTATTCTTTTTTCCTCTCTATAGACTCCAATCCCTTCCTGACTTTAGTAGGAATTGACGCTTTCAAAGCTGCGCATGGTGGCACACACCTTTAATCCCAGTACTTGGGAGGCTGAGGTAGGAGGAGTGTTGTGAGTTCGAGGCCAATTTGGGCTACAAGGTGAGCGCAAGACCGGCCTGTGCTACATAGTGCAACCCTGCCTTAAAAAACTAGGGCTGGGAGTTTGGCTCAGTGGCTTAAGCGCCTGTCTGGCAGATGCAAAGTTGTGAGTTTGATCCCTAGTGCCACAAAAGAAAAAAAAGAGGAATCAAAATCACCTGTAACCCAGGTTGAAGTCCCTGGAGCATGGAGGTTAGTCAGTGTTTATCTGTGGGTGAGGCAGCTCAGTGCTGTTTTGTAACAAAAGAGTTGATTAGGTAGGAGGCTTATTTAACTTGTTATTCCTGAGGGTTACACTCCTACTGCTCCTTGTCCAGACAGACTTTTAATTACCCTGTTCAGAGTCTGAATATTTTAAAGAATCACTTTGAAGTTTCTTGGTGATACTACCATTATTAGTCAACCGATATATGTAAACCTATGTTGTGTTTGTGAAAAATGTATGCAGTTCCCGTTGTGTGCCTGAAACATCACAATAATGGTAATTTTATACACAAATATGTTACTATACATAAAATTATATATATATGATATAGTTGAACCGGGGGGCTGAACTCAGGGCCTTTGCATAGTTACATTCCCAGGTCTAGCTAAATCACTAAATTGCCCATACTTGGCTGGAATTATAGGCATGCACGTGGCTGACGCGTAATAATTGCTTAATAACTTCTTCAGCTGCTATTATGAAGAGTCACCCTGATGAGAGAATGTTCCTTTTAGGCACACATTTCAATACTTTAAAATATCTTAACGTTCCAGGGGCCACAGTTGTGTTCCAGAACGCAGGGGCTAGGAAGGCTTTTTGGGGTGCACCGCCTTGAATTTGCACATCACCTCCACCTGGTGAAAACCACTCCTGTCCTGGTGTGTGTTTCCTACGGGTTATTTTTAGCATAATAAAGCTCGCCTCTCCCTCCTCAAGGCAGCTGCAAGCGGGGAACACGACAGAAACAAGGTTTCCCTGGCTCGGCCACCGGCCACAGTGGCCTCCCTAAGGCGGTCGGTGTGGACGAGCAGAGACGGAGCGGGCTGCCGGGCAGCGCTCAGGGGGAGCCACAGGAGCGCTGATCGCACCCCGGGAGCGCGGGGAGGCTGGGCCGCGCCCGGACCCGGAGATCCACGCGTGGCAGGCAGCCCGCGCGCGCCCGAGTTTTGTGGTGCGGCTGCGCGGATCGAGGACTGCTCTCTTTCCTCGTCCGGTCGGGTTCCCTGCTTCGGGGAACCGCCGGTGAGTCACCCCGCAGCCCGGAGCCGAGGAGAGGGGAGGGGCAGGCGCCCGGGGGTGGAGGAGAGCAGAGGGACGCAATTCTAGAGCGAGGACGCCTCGGAAGGAAGAGGAGGGGCGACTGCGCGTGGGGAAGAGAAGGAAGAGGCGTCCGGGGAAGGGAAGGGAAGGGAAGGGTGGTGGAGCGGGACCAGCGGAGCAGAGGAGCGCGGGGCGGGTCCGGAGCGCGCGGGGCTGGGCAGCGGCGCCGCGGCTCCGCGGGTTTCAGGGCGCCGCGCGGATCGCTGGCTGCAGCCGCCGGCCCGGCGGGGATGTGCGCGCCTCGCGCCCAGCGCTGCTAGCGCCTCCCGGGCCTCTTGCCCGCGCCCGCACCCTGCACCCCGCGCCCGGCGCCCGCATCCCGCACCTGGCCGCCGCCGCCCCGAGCCCGCGTTGGGCTGGGCTGTACGCGCCGATCGCCGCCGTCATGGGGCTGCAGCCCCTGGAGTTCAGCGACTGCTACCTGGACAGCCCGTGGTTCCGGGAGCGGATCCGTGCCCACGAAGCGGAGCTCGAGAGGACCAACAAGTTCATCAAAGAGCTCATCAAGGACGGGAAGAACCTCATCGCTGCTACCAAAAGTAAGTGGGGACCCGGGCACGGACTGCCGAGGCCCGCGCAGCGGGAGGTCGGCTTCGGAGGGGGCGGGGACCGTTCCTTCCCGGGCAGCGGGCCGAGGCCCCCTTCCTTCCGCCCAGGCCCCTCCGCGGCCGGGAGCGAGGAGCCCGCCCTCCGCGCCCGCCGGACCGACGGGGCCCCTTCTGCCCGGCTCGGGGTCGCGCGCCACGGCTGCTCCGTCTCCTGCAGGCGGAGGCATCAGTGTGTGTAGTTTTGGCTTGAAACCTCTCGAAAGAACTTTCTTAGGTTTTTTTTCTTCTTGAAATTCAATGCTGTCGAATGCTGCAGGACTCCCTTAGACAGCGCCTTATCTGTGGCTCTGTCGATCTTCCCATCTTCCGGGGCGGCTCGCGCTCCAGGCCTCCCGGCCTCGTGCGCGCTCTGCACATTCCTACCCTCCTCCAGTGCGGGGAAGGTTCAAAGGTTGGGGGCCCGAAAGGGTCACTGCCTGCAGGGAAAGAATGCGGCCCTGGTCCTGCGCGGTGCCTTCCTCCCCTGGCTTGTTTTGAAAGAGTCAGAAGGACGTAGGAGAGGTAGTGGAGGTAGAGGAGCTGAGAGGGGTCTAGGAGAGACCTGGGCTGGATTTCCCTGGTGCTGCAGACGGGCAGGGGTCAGCTCCAGCGGGGCAGGGCAACCCGGCCACACACCGAGCCTCTTCCAGGACTGCTGAGCCCCCGTCCGTCTTTAAAAGATTGCTCAGCACAACAAACCTGGTGCGGCAGCATCAGGCAGCCTGCGGTGGTGGTGGGGTCTCTGTGACTTACGGTTTCTCAATTCAGTAATTCCCAGCCTTAGGAGTTTGCAAATTGAACACTTTTTTGTGGCCCCCACTTGTGTGACAAGTACCCCGACTCAAGTCCCCACCCTCCCCCCACCGTGTGCCTTAAGGAGGGTTACAGTGCACTCCGCGCAGTCTTATCTGCCTACACAGTGCCTGACCCGGTTAATACTTACTTAATGAATGAGTTGAAATACATTTTAATGGGACGAATTGAGTGCGCCATCCCTGTAATTTGGGAAGCAAGTCACTCAACTTCTTCTCTGGATGATTTCCAAGGTTCCTTTGGCATCTCTGACCTCTTTGATGTCCCAAGATCAGGATCGGGAATACTTTGTTTTGGGCACGCGATGGGGTGGATGGCGCACCTCTAGGGCCTAGACCTGGTATGTGGTTAAGTGGGCGGCAGGAGGGGTGAGCCTGGACCCAGAGGTGGTGAGGGGAGCACAGCTGGGTGTCTGGGAAACTTCAGTTTTAGGGCTGCTGGGCCCTGGTTGGGGGAGTGTGCCTTCTCACTGGATGTGGCAGTTCTCCCTGGAGTTGGGGAGCTGTGGAGAGAGAGGCCATGGCAGAGCCAGTTTGGCCACCGGTAGATAACTATTTCTGTGACCACACATTAGCTTTTCTGCCCACAGGAAGCACGCCTCATATTCCCGCAGCAGCCAGGGCATCTGGGGTGGGGGGCAGCTGTTAGCCTTCCTCGCTGCAATGTAGACTTTCTTGAATTTGTGAATTCTTTTCTTATTCTTGATTCTTGTCCTTTACCAAAAGAAGCCAGTTGACGATCCTGCTTAAGAGAACAATGGAAGGTATTTTGTTTTGTTCCATTAATTTACATTCTCCGCTGTGACAAAAACACAGCTTTAGCTCACATGCTTTTGGCAGATTGAGAAGACCCTGGCTTTTCTCCACTTGCTCCGTAAAGTTTACTTCTAATTCCTAAGATTAAACGTGGTGGGTTTAAATCAGGAGATTGAACTGTGATTCCTCCCCGGTGTCAGGGCCTGGCCACATGGAAATTGAACAGGTCATGTAATTCTTTTGTGTTCAGTCTCTCCTGCTGTACCTGTTGGAGGTGTTAACTAGGGTTCTACAGCATTTGTTAATAGCTTGATGAGGCCATTTGAAATTTTAGTCAAGACCAGTGGTGGTGAACCTTTGGCACGAGTGCTGTAGCGGGTAGTTTGTGTCATTGAAAGCTCTAAAAGGTTTGCCAGCATGGGTCTAGGCCAATCATTTACTTATGTGAGCCTTACTGTATTTTTTTTTTTTTTTTTTTTTTTTTTTGCGGCACTGGGGATTGAACTCACAGCCTTGCGCTTGCCAGGGCAGGCGCTTAAGCCGCTAAGCCAAACTCCCGGCCCTGGTTTTTTGAGGCAGGGTCGCACTATGTAGCTCAGGCCGGCCTTGCGCTCGAGTTGTAGCCCAAGCCGGCCTCGAACTCACAACGCTCCACCTACCTCAGCCTCCCGAGTGCTGGGATTAAAGGCGTGCGCCACCACGCCCGGCTGAGCCTTACTGTAGAACATTAGGGTCTCGAGTAGGGGAAGGCCATGAGAGGGAGGAGTTGCGGAAAGAATAACAGCTAAGTAGGTCAAATTGTTTGTACTTCCAGATGTTTTATACTTTTTATTTTTGCAAAAATAGCCTTTGGTGTACTTTCAGAATTTTTTACTAATTCCTTTTTTAATTGCCTTCCACGTGTATGAAATATACCTTGGATTTATGTAATTGGGACTCCTTGAGAGATCTTTGATATCTTCCATAAATATTTAAAGAAGGTGGAAGCCGGTGAGACCTGAAGACTTACTTACTGCTGAGTTCAATTATTTAGCAATCAGCAAATATTCAGCACCTACAATTTGTTAAATGCTGTGATTGAGATAATAACAAAGAAGTAATAAGGCAGAGGCCCTTGCCCTTGAGTTTGTTTCTGTAATTGAAGTCACTTCAAGCTAAGGAACATTTTGGAACTGTGTGCACTCTGCTGAATTCTTAAAGAAATAGGAAATGCAGGTGTGTTTGTTGAAAGGTTAAGTGACGAGAATTCTAATGTTGCCAGGGACAAGAGTGTAGGGTGGGGAAGGTTTGCTGGGACTTCTCAACTCGCTGATGTTTTTAGCAAGAAATAGAGCCTTGTCAGACTGGACACAGCTGAGAAGAAACCACAACACCTGCCATGTTGGAAGAAGAAGGAGACCAGTTTGGCTGGAAAAGAGAGATTGTGTTTCAGGGAGTAGACAGGGTGAATGGCAAGGTTGGTTTGGGATTGTGACGGGCCAGGAAAACAAGGCTGGAGTGTGGCCTTTATGCCTTGGAGAATTATTGAAGGTTTTCGGCAGAAACCTGACATAATGGAAGCGAGTCGGTGTAGAGACACTATAGGACATCAGTGTGTAGGGTGTTCTTTGGAGATAACAACTAGGGCGGGGGTAGCTCCGGAGAGGAGGGTCATTGACTTTTATGGTAGATTTGGAGATGCACTCAATGGACTCTTTGTTGAAATGGCTTTTTAGTTCTTGCTTCCGATTGTCACTGCTTTCCTAGAATAACCGATGTCCTCTTTATGTGCCATTTAAGCTTTGGTAAGCCTTTCATGGCTTACAAAAGTCTATGTAATTTTAGGTGTTTGTGATTCATACAAATATATAATTCGTATTTTCCAGAAACAGCAATAAGCCATATGTGCCTTTCTCATAAATTTTACATTAGGCTTCTAGAGGAAATAGATATACTTCTGCAGGAAAAAAAGTTTTTAAACAGTCCTTACTGTTATGAAGTACTTGTATGGGTGTCTAAGATGCTCTTTAGTAAATGTATAGAGCCTGGCTCTGTGTGTGTGTGAACGTGGAGCGGCCCTCGGAAGTGAGCTTGCTGATGGCAGGCAAGGGAAAGATGTAGAGGACTTTGTCGGTGGTAAAGCCAGGACTAGCACTAGGGTCTTTGAGGACTTAGTTTTGCTATTATTTTTAAGCCTTGGTTTTAATGACTTGCTTTGTTTGCTTTAGGAAAATGTTTAACAGAAGCTTTTTGGCTGTCTTTACTATTTCAGAGAATGTTCTTTGGGGGAAATTTCTTTACATTAACCATTGAGACTTGGGAGACTTAAAGAGTTTCACTTTGTAAATTTGTGCCTCAATTTATTTATTTATTTTCTTTCTGTCTGTCTTTCTTTCTTTCTTTCAAAATGAAATGGATGCAGGAAGTCTTCAGGACTGAATGAACACACTTCTACAGTCCTGGTACACATACTCCTGTTGATCCAGATACTGTACTTCCCCTGCCCTTTCACTGATCCGGGTTTTATTCAGGTGCCTCCACCCTTTTTCAGTCGACTCAGGGAGAGGCAGTTAGCAGTAATTCTGACTACTTTAACTCAGTGGATCTTTATTTAGCTGCTCAACCTCCCCCCCCTCCCCGGTAAAAATGTAAAAACATGCAATCAGGGTTGAGAATCAGAAATCCCTGTACTCTAACCTTGGTCATGGGCATCCCATTTACTGCGCTGGTCATTGGTTTAAGAATGAGGGCCTCTCTTCTGGGCGATGAGACCCGATGATGGGGAGTCCTCTGGAGACTGCAGGAGCAGGCTGCCTTTTGTTAGAGGCTCCGGAGAAGCCGGCTCTGTGTTCTCCTGCAGGCCGGGCTGTGGCTCCTAAACTGCTGCCGGTCAGCGTGGGCCGTGAAGGAGCCAGGCTGGATGAAGCGCAGCAGTGAGCTGATCACATCTGGAATCTGGAGGCCTTTGTGGATGTTGGTGAGATAACCTAAGCCAGTGTGCGTTGATTTTCTGCCGCTTAACCTCTTTATGATGGGGTGGTGTGATTGTAAATTTTGCTCCGATTAAGTGGTAAGTAGATGTATAAAAAGTAGTTTGAAAAAGCAAAAAACTTGCAAATATAACTTTTCCCTGAGTGGGAAGCAATACTCAAGTTATTCTTTGCTCCAGAGAAATCACTGTGAACCCCTGATGTTTGGAGTATCCCCTGGGATGATTCTTAAACTCTTGCTTGGGGCTTTGCTGTAGGGCTGGTCTCTATGTCAGTGTGGATGGGATGTGAAAATAATTACACTCAGGCTTGAGCTAAGAGACCAGGCAGGCTTTGAAAGCTTGAACTGTTTTTCTCACTGTAGGTGGTCCTTGACTCCATTTCGAGCAGATCCCATTTGCAGCTGGCCACCAGCCCAGCCAAGTTTACTCAGAACATGGGACCGATCTGTCAGTACCCTGATGTTCAGCGTCTTTGTGACACACTGCCTTTCTCCACCCTGCCCTCCAGAGAGTCCTTTGATCGCTTTTCTATTTTTGTGGTAGTACTAGGAATTGAACCTAGGGACTCAAGCTTGCTGCATAAGCACCATTGAGCCACACCCCTAGATCTTTTTTAAAGTTTTGTTTTGAGATAGTCTCACTAAATTGCTCACGCCGGCTTGCAACTTGGGAGCCCTCCTGCCTCAGCCAACTGAAGAGCTGAGATCGTAGGTGTGTGCCACAGTGTCTAGCCTGTATCTGTCTTTGTAAATTGGGGATCATGATACCAGCTTTTGTATTGGATTACTTTTTAGACTGAATGAGTCGTTACATGGAAAGTGATTAGAATTAACACTCAGAGATTAACAGATATGATTCGTCATCTGAATTACTATTGTATGTTCAAAGGTCCTCTTTTATTTTTATTCTTTTGTCTGAAAAAAAGTGCTGGCCCATAGACCAGTTATATCTGACCTTTTAATACTTCTAATGCCATTTACCAAACTCATCAACAGTGACCAAGAAAACAGAATTATCCAACTCTGGAAAGGTTGATAAGTTTTGAATACAGTTCAGGATGCTGGAAAACTTGAAAATAAATTGGCAAATCAAAGTTCAGTGATGTCACGGGGAAATGTATTTTAGAATTTATTTCTGGTTCACGATTTGAAGGAGAAGTGGGAGACGTCACTGGGGCTCTTGGTGGCAGACGCGTCTCCAGCTGTGAGTGGAGCCGTCAGCGACAGGCCCCGCATCCGGGGACTGATGCGGAAGAGCTGGGGAGGAAGAAACTCCGCCCTAGGTGCCGAGATGGTGCCGCCAGTGACTGCAGCCTTCACACACTCGAGATCCCAGGGAGACTCGGGCCCAGTGTTTAACACGCTGGGAACCCCAACCACTTCACTGGTGCTGCTTGTATGTGCTATGGTAAATTCACAGTGAGAAAAAGATGGAGACGCTGTCAGAGGGATTTTCCTAAGAGCTGTTAGGTAATCCTGTTCTGTACAAAGCGATCCTCAGTCCTCTGGGCACATTCCAAAGAAGTTGTTTTGAATTCTGTGACCTGTGACTGCAGTAGCTGGTTATCACCTGCCACATCTGTATCTTTCAGTATTGGACAGTGAGAGCCCTGGAAGAGAGGCAGCTTTGATGAAAAATATGGTATAGCCTGTTAGGTTACCACAAATCATGCTTTTCATGACTGTCGACTATATGAGTGGTATAGATAAACTGCTTAAACTTGACCACAGTTAATAAAATTGGGTCCCTTCTCCCATTATTATAAAGTTGGTTAAAAATATAATTGTTAAGACACTGTCCTAGGGAATTCAGTGTTGTCTAGCATTAACTTTGCCTTTTTACAATTTTGTTTAAAGAAAACTTGTCAAGTTGACTTTATTTTATTTTATTTTGGTACCAGGTATCGAACTCACAACCTCACGCCTGCCGAACAGGTGCTTAGGCTGCTGCACTAAATCCCCAGCCCTATTTTTTGAGACAGGGTCTCACTATGTAGTTCAGGCCAGCCTTGAACTCACTTTGTACTCCAGGCTGGTCTCGAACTCACAGCAATCCTCCTGCCTCAGCCTCCCGAGTGCTGGGATTAAAGGCATGCATCACCACGCCCAGTTTCAAGTTGACTTTATTTCAGAATCTGTAGGAGAATGTTTTGAAGTTTGTAGATTATAATTCTGAGTAAGGGTATTGTGAGTGTTTTTCTAGGTTCCTTTAAAAATAACATTTCAAAAATGAACAGGCAGTTATAAACTAGTATTGAAAAATGTTTTTGTTATCTGTCATGCATATATTATTAAATGCGTACTGTTTATGCATGAAATAATTTTAATAATCATCACCTTTGGTAAGCATTTACTGTTTCCTTTGTGCCAAATTCAGGATGGACACTGTAACCGGATCAATCAGTGAAGTTGTTTACCGCGTTTTACAGGCTAGGAATCTGAATTTAGAGAGATGACGAGCTTGCTCAAGTCATACATACAGTTTGTCATTGGTGGGGTTGGAATGTGACAAACCCCAGGTTTTTCTGACTCCCAAATTAACCACAAAAATAAGCTGTCTCATAAAAGGGTGTAACCATGGTCTTGTGCTGGGGATGTTATGATAAATCTTGATGTCTGGGATGTGTATATATTTGATGGTCTAATTAAAACATGAGCTCAGTACAGAACCATGATTTAAAATTTGGTAGATTTTATGGGCCATTGGAATCATTAGTGTAACTAAAACTGATTGATAATCTGTGTTACAAGCATATGTGTTCAGAAATGCATTGGTTTTTAGGCTCTACTATAAAACATAGGCCTCCACTCATAAAAATGTTTCTCTCCATTCTTGGTTCCTTAACACCCCTACTTGTTTTTTTTTTCATGTTTCTTTCCTCCCTGTTTGCCATCCTGTCCTCTATAGAGCAATAAATTATTTTAGTACTAGATTTTGTTTTCTTTTAAATAGAAGTTGGAGATATTTTAGAGATATAAAAATATAAAGAATCTTGAGTTGGGCCTGGTGACACACACCTGTAATCCTAGTATTTGGGAGACTGAGGCAGGAGGATGTTGAGTTGAAGCCTAGCCTGGGCTGCATAGAGACAGCCTGTCTCAGAGAATAAACAGAAACCATAGTATCCATGCATTGACTTGTCTCTCTTTTTTCTCCCTTTCTCCCCAAAAGACAGGCGACATCTCAGATCTTGTGTTCTTATAGCTAGGCATTTTAGTACAGTTACACACATCTCTAAGTAATGCATTTTGCATGTTTTTAGGCTTTATGAAATGGTTTCATATAGCCCCCCCAGCATCATATTTATAAGATCATTCACATGGAAATATGTAGCTCTATTTAATTTAGGTAGAGCCTTTTGCTACAAATGGCATTCAAAAACACTGACTGGTCTGTGATGTGCCTTATACTCATTCTGCTGTTCTTATTTTGTTGTCTGTCTGTCTTTTCTGTGCTGAGGATTCAGCCTAGGGCTTTGGCACCCTAGGTCATTTCTCTGCCACTGGACTACACTCCCAGCCCTAAGTGTTCTTTTGGCTGTTTTGTGATCGGCTCCATGTGACTAATCAGAATAAACCACTGCACAGTTCGAGACTGTAAGAAATAACTGGTCAGAGCCAAAAGCTTTAAAATCATTCTTACTTCTTTGATGTTAGACTTCCAGGGTTCCAACGCAGAGAAAAAAAGGATGTTCGTGTTTGTCAGCGTCATGCACGTGAAGAATGCTGGTAACTGACTGCTGGGCTGGTTAGGTCGGAAGGACGTGCTTGTCAGGCGGCGTTGGTTTGCATCTGTGGTAACCCTCAAAACCAGCAGGAGCCGTGGCCTGCTTTTCTTAATTGTCCCTTGATAGGAAGGGAATTTATAGCCTGGCCAAGGGGATACTTTCATGTTGAGAAAGCTTTGACATCCTTTTCTTTAAACACACGCACACACCCCTAGCAGCCCTGACATTACATTCTTAGGCAGATATCTAAATTCAGAGGTGCACAGGAATCACACCCATGGCCACTGCTGTGGCCGGGCCGGACTCCCTGGCCCAACTGGAATTTCTTCCCTGTGTCTCCGGGGAGGATGATAATCAGCTGTCACTTCCTACTTGCTGGGTGAGTGTGACGTCTCCTCCCTTGTTGACCCGCAGGTTCCTTCTGGGTCCTGTCTGGTGGGGAGGCCTCTCTCTGCGTGGCTGGCCTTTCCCTCAGTTACTTCACTCTCAGCTGGCACTGTTTGCATGGGGACTAGAGTTGAAGGCTTTCACCTGTCTTACTGCTCTGGCAGCTCACGGGAACCATGACCCCTTTTCCTCAGAGCAGTGGTTCTCTGAGCAGTGATTATGAAGTAGGAGACCTTTTGGTTGCAAGTGGACCTTGCTGCTAGCACTGAGGAAGGGGGCACATCAACTGACCTCCCTTCCCAGGTCCACCACGTCCTGGTTGTGCCCCAGACTGACCATCAGGCCATGAACACATGTGAGTTTGGGAGACATCTAGGACCGGAATGTAGCAGACCTTGTAGTCTAAACGTGAATATGTTTGAGAGTGAAATTATACCACATCACCAGGCATAAACTGGCATTGCTGCAGGTAAACCCGGACCTGCGGTTGGCCTCCGTAAAGGCGCTGCCAGCCCTGGATCACTCGCCTGGACGAGATGAGTCCCTGGGATGGCGAGTGGTGCGCTTGGCCAGCCCGACGCAGACACCTACCTTTGGGTGAAGAATCTGGCGGCAGGCGATTCTCTGCTTGGATGCAATTCCAAGGTTCACAGCAAAAGGATGTGTAGAAATGGAGGAAGAAAACTGATGTTTGATTCAGAGCTTCGATCATGCAGTACAGAGCCTATGAGTAGCAATACGGGGTACCTAAAGATTCTTCAAGAGGGGTGGAGGCGTAGCTGATGGTGGAGCACAGGACTTGCCTAGCCATGTGTGGCCCTAGGTTTGATCTCCTGCCAGCCCTGGGTGTGCGGAAAAGCCCAGCCAAACAGACAGAAAACAATCCTAAGAGGGTAGAGTTTATATTGAGTGCTTTTACCATAAAAGGAAAACAAAACAAACGGAGGGATGAGGGAAACGTTTGGAGGCGATGGTGTTGATAGTGACACCGATGGTGGTTGATGGTCTCACAGGTGTATACTTACCTCTGAGTGTGTCAGGTGGCACACGTGAAGCACAGAAAGCTTGTCCATGTTTGAAAAACTCACATCCAGTACACAAGAGAACTTGCACTTTGAAAAGGCACGTTATTAGATCTGTTCTGATGGGAAACCAGTGAGGACTAAGGGAGGTAGCGGTGGAAATAAGCTTCCTTTTTACCCCAGTGCTCGGCTGGCTAGTTTTAACCAGGATGGATGGGGTGGACGAGGTGAACCGAGTGGACCACGGAAGTGAAGACTGTGATCTTGTGTGAGGTTGTCTGGAGGAGGTGCATATGTGCATATGTAGAGGTGTCTAACAGTGTTTCACCACAGAAAGAGAGAATGTCTTGGAAAACCCCTTAGGTTAAAACAGTTAATATTTATAACATTTTAACTTGTTATTGTGTAAGGAAATTTTTTTTTTTTGTCTTTTCTTTTGGTCTTTTTGAGACAGAATCTTGCAGTGCAGTGCACACTGGCCTTGAACTCGCTTATGTAGCCCAGGCTGGCCTCAAATGCTTGACGATTCTCCTGCCTCAGCCTCCCAAGTGCTGGGATTACAGGCGTGTGCCCTAAACCCGGCTTCATGTAAGGAAATATTTTAAAAACTAAATAGAGATTTTCTGCCTAATTAAAATTTTTCGGCACCGGGGATTGAACTCACAACCTCACGCCTGACAGACAGGTGCTTAAGCCACTGAGCCAAACTCCCAGCCCTGGTTTTTTGAGGCAGGGTCGCACTATGTAGCCCAAGCCAGCCTCGAACTCACAACGCTGTGCCTACCTCAGCCTCCAGAGTGCTGGGATTAAAGGTGTGTGCTGCCACGTCCCTCTCTTCTAATTAAAATTTCTGACAATGATAGTGCTGTTTAGTTTTGAAGAAACAAAATACTAATGAAAATTAATTTTCATTTGAGTGTAATCCAGCAGAAGAGATTAAGATTTTTATATATTTCTTCCCCTTTAAACGGAGAAAACTTAGTGTCCTCTAATTTTAAATATGTCAGGTTTCATTTTATTTCTTTTTGTTTTTTGGTGCTGGGGATTGAACCCATCAGGGCTTCGTGCATGGGAAGCGCATGCTGTACCACTGAGCTGTAGTCCTTAGCTCTCATTTTATGTTTGAGATCTGCTGAGTACTCCTGTAAGCAGTTAGGTTTCCTAAATACCTTTATTTTCTCTGGAAATTGTGTGATATTCTCTGGGAATATTTGACTCCTTCCCATTTTTATAGTAGCTATGGATTTGAAGGTCAATAGGTGACTTGTTAGCAGTTTTTTGTTCATGGATAATATATGGGGGAATTGAGGTGGTTAAATGAACAGTCATCATGTTAAGTCTGAAATTCTTTAGAATTGACTGATGCTGCTATTGCTACCTCGGAAAGGCTTGTGTAGCTATGTAAATGAGCCTGTTGGTGAGCAGCAGTGTATCCAGAAACAGGATGTATCACTTACCCAGAGCTAACAGTGTTTTGTTTGCTATAACATAGTCGAATGTTTTTTGGCACTGTCTGCCTGACTGTGCAGGACTGATTTATCCTGAGATCTTGGAACAAGAGTTTGAAAAGTGCTTCTTTGTCCAGAAAACAAACAGACCTTTGCATTTCGTGACTTCTGAAATTTAATTCTGAAAGTTTTAAGGCTGAAAGAGTTTGGATTCGACACTTCTTAGTTTAACGCATGCGGTGAGAATAGAATGGAGAGGGATTGGTGCCACTGGGGAAGCTGGTGCATTAGTAAGTATGTGACCTTTGGAGACCCTCAAGGGCCACCGTAGAATGAAATGCATTGACTCTCAGCTCCTGGTATCAGTTTAATGAATGTATACCAACTCTGAGATTATACTCAGAAAACTTAGAATAAGATGGAGTGAATACATTTTCAGCTTTGTGGGTGCAGTGTGTGCATGTGCACCTGATCTCACTATAATTTAGATGGAACTAAACTGTTCATTTAAGAGGCTTTGGTGATTCCTTTAAAGGGAAGAGGCCTCTCCCCACTTGTTTTTGCTTTGTGTGTGTGTGTGTGTGTGTGTGTGTGTGTATCCACAGTGCTTACCTTGGTTGTGTTTAAAGGAAGCTACCCTTAAAAAAAACCTTCAATTTAAAACAGTTGCAAGTGGCTAACTTTTATGCTACAGATGTTAGACTTTTGTGGGGTGAGACAGAGTTTCACCATGAAGTTCAGGCTGGCCTTGAACTTGCAGTGATCCTGCTGCCTCAGCCTCCCTGTTAGATTTTAATTAGTCCGATAATCTATTCATAAATCTGAGCATTACTAAACATTAAGAATTATGAAACATTAAGAATTACTAAACATTAAGAATTACTAAACATTAAGAATTACTGAAAAAATACTTCCAAGTTCCTTGGGCTAATGATGGTGATGGTTGCAGCAATGGTAGACGTGTATGTGTTTTTGTTTTTTTGCTTTTTTTGAGTGTTTACTGTGTTTCAGGGACTGTGCTGAATGCTGTGTTTCACATGATTCAGCATTCACTTACAATAATCCTATGTGGGTGTTACTGTCATCATAAATGCTATTTGCAACTTAAACTGGGTTTATAGATGGTAAGTCGCTTGCCCCAAGGGTTCTCTGCTAGAAGGTGAGGCTTCTGCCAGTCACCCACTCTGAAGCCCTTAGTTTTCCAAAAGAGCATGCATTACTGCTGCTGTTTCGTGACTTCGCAAAACTGATTTGGGGTATCACTCGTGTAGAAAGCTATGGAGTTATACTGTTTGCAAAGATTACTTAGGGAATTTTATAATTTTCTGTGAAATGATAGAATTTTTTTAAAGCTATGGAGTCATGGTGAAATGATCTGAAACAGTTGCTGTACTATTCTATAGTATTGGTATTACAAAATACGAAAAGCTGTTCTTTGCTTTTTAGCCAAAGTGTAGTTTAGAAAGTACTATCACTATTATTGGTCTAGGAGACACAAAGTCTGATATTATTGTCATATGTCTACATGGTGATTTATCACTGGTGGGCAAAGGCTTGTATGCCTTATTCTCTTAAAGGAAAAGGTGTTTCTTTGTTTTGCTTTATTTTTTATTTTTTATTCTTTTTTTTTTTGCGGCACCGGGTATTGAACTCACAGGCTCGCACCTGCCAGACAAGCGCTTAAACTGCTGAGCCAAACTCCCGGCCCTGGTTTTTTTGAGGCAGGGTCGCACTATGTAGCTCAGGCAGGCCTTGCGCTTGCGTTGTAGCCCAAGCCGGCCTCGAACTCACAACTCCGCCTACCTCAGCCTCCCGAGTGCTGGGATTAAAGGCGTGCGCCACCACGCCCGGCTGTTTTGCTTTATGTTTAATGTCAGTCTGGACTTTTGGTCACATTTGCTGTTTATTTCATGCGGTCCTCACTGTATTATGCTTTCATTTTCTTTATAAATCATAGCCCTTTTCTGTTTAGATGTATTTTCTTTGGTGATAATGTTGTGTTTCCCTGAGTTCTCTCTTCCACTCTGTTTTTTGCTTTTTGTTATTTTGGTACTAGGAATTGAACTCATGACCTTGCACTTGGCAGGCACTGTGCTGCTGGGCCATAGCCCCGGCCCCTGGTGATAGTGTTGTGAATGTATTTGCTCTGAAGTAAATTTCTCCTGGTTCATCTGTGAGGAATCTGTCATCCAGAAGGTTAAATTAAGCATTTTCACCAGGCATGGTGGTGCACGCCTTTAATCCCAGCACTCGGGAGGCTGAGGTAGGAGGAGCCTTGTGAGTTTGAGGTCGGCCTGAGCTACATAGTGTGACCCTGCCTCAAAGGACTAGGGCTGGGAGTTTGGCTCAGTGGCTTGAGCACCTGTCTGGTAGGTGCGAGGTTGTGAGTTTGATCCCTGGTGCCACCAAAAAATAAATAAATAAATAAAATAAATAAAGTTAAGCATTGTCTCTAAAGTTGTATGGCATAGTCATAGACACTATCAATGGAGATATGTGTGGGCACATACATTTTAGCTTTTTTTTTTTTTTTTGTGCCAGGGATTGAACTTACGACCTCAGGCTTGCCGGGCAGACACTTACGCTGCTGAGCTAAAACCCCAACCCTGACATACGCATGTTAAAACATTTCAGAGTCTATATAACAGATACTGATTTAGTAGCTCTTAGGACAAGGAAAGCTAGAATACAAAGTTGGATACCCCAGCACTAGCTGTGGAGCAGCAAGGAATGCCCGGATCTCTTACTCTGTCCAAATGAAAATGCCATCTGTGGTCACTTAAGACATCTGACTGTCGCATGTGTTGGTTCATGAAGTTCATTTGTAGCATTGAGTTTAAATAGAAGTCAGTTTTCTTATGTTTATGATATTAATAAGTGAATGAGGAAATGATATTTCAAAGATTTTTTTTCCTTTTAAAATTGTTTTCAAAATGTTTACTTCAGGCACATTACAAATTTACAACAGGATCGGGGTTAGAAATTGAGATTCAACAATTTCATAATTCATATGAAGGAGAGTCCTTCCTCTTAAGTTGAAGTTAAAACAGAAATGAAGTAAAGATGATGTGGCATAGTTTCATAATTTGGGGCTTCAATCTTCTGCTAAGCACCAGTACTAATAAATACCCCACATAGCCCTATAAACTTTGCCCCTTGTGTGGCTCATGTTGTAGGTCCTGTGAACTCGGGGCCTTGAAGACAGTGGCTCATTTTGGTTCCCCTCAGTGTCCAGCAGGGTGCATGGCTCATAGGTGTTGGATAAATACTTGCTGAGTTAGCACCCATCTGGCTCCTACGATGTTAGGGTGGGAAGTTCCTGAGTAACAGACAAGTTAGGTCAAGCAAAGAATCAGGCATGAAAGAGAGTCCAAGATCATTCATTCCTGTCTCATTTTCAGGAGTCACTTAAGGTGTGTTTCATGAGTGACTTTGTACTGTAGGGAGCCGTCTGAGTTCCTCTTGCAAAAGCCTGGTAAATACTGTGCTTTACATCTGATTAAAATGGTCAGAATCATGTGTTCGGGAGGTTAAAGGGACTAGAGTCTGATTAAAAGGTGGTTTTGACCTCAGTTGAGTTGATTAATCTGGTTTTTTTTTTTGGTGGGGGGCCTACCGGGGATCAAACTCATAACCTCGCACCTGCTAGGCAGGCACTTACTAGTTGATTAATCTTTGGATCATGAGGACAGGTTAAGGAAGTGTTGAGAACCTTCAGATACTTCCTGAGGGCCCATGCTAGGACAGAAAGAAAAGCTTAGTAGGGATTGTTATTGAGTAGTTAATGTGTTTTGATTGAATTTCTATTGTCATTCCTTAATGATTATTTATAGTTTATGTACTGAAAGATATGTGCAAAATTTTCTTTAGTCTGTCCCCAGTGGGTGAGTTGTCACTCTTCCATGTGAGTAAAGGTAGTGAGACAGGATTGTTTGAGTTCAGCGTGGGCAACGTGGTTGACTTGGTGAGATTCTGTGTCAGTATAAAAAACAAAGAAGGGTCAGGTATGTAACCCAGTGCAGGGGCCTCTGTTTAATTCCTTGTGTGGTACCACCAAAAAAAGTAAAGTACTTGTCTTAGTTACTTTCTCATTGCTAGGACAAAATATCTGACATGTGCAAGTGAAAAGAGGGAAGGGTATTTTAGCTTACATTTTGTAGAGGTTTTAGTCCTTAGATGGCCTGCTCCAAGGTAGGGTGGCATAGCAGAGGAGAAACAGTCCGTGGCAGGGCAGGCAGACAGCAGCAAGGCAGCAGCAATTAGACTCCCTTTTCCTTTTATTCCACCCAAGGCTATAAGCCTATTGGTTGGTGCTACTCATACCTAGGTGAGTCTGCCCATTATCCACATCCAGAATTATGCTAAACTGGTCGGTGGACTGATTTACTTATCACACACTCTTTATATTCATACACTTTAGATCCAGCCACCTCCAAAAAGCTTTGGGGGACATCTAGATAGAAGCCATAGGAGTACTACTGTTAAATTTGTTTCACATAAAGAAAAATGAAAGGAAAGAGATGGCTAAAAATAGTGATTTTTGTATACAGTTATGCATTCTTTTGTTAGATTTATAATGAACAAAATCCAAGAAGAAATGTTACACATCTTTTCAAAATGACAGCTTTGAAAAATTCCCAGCGATATAAAAAAAGCAAACTTATTTAAGCAAAACCAAAGCTGTAACATCAGAACTACTTGTTATTTTGAGATGTCATCTTGTTATTAAGAGTTTTACTTATTAAGTTTATTTTTACTTTTTAAAACATTCTGTCTTACATAACTGGTTCTGCTATAAACTCAATCTGGATCTTGCGCGTTCATGGTGTGCCTTTCCATTTAATTTCTCCTAGAAAATTGCAGGGCATTCCGTTCCATCTCACTGTTTGTAAACAGGCAGGGACCCTGGCTGTAAGAATATCGTACCATGTTATTAAGAAAGAGGGCTCTTTGAAAACACTGACGTCATTGCCTTCCCTTGGGCAAGCAGCTGAAAAGTATTTTAGGGATTAGTTTTACTTTTTTTTTTTTAAATTATTTTATTCCATGTTTACTGTACGTAGTGATTACCCCTTTTCCCCTTGTGATGGTTTTGATGCTAATAATGTCACCATACTAATGACCCACCCCACACTCCAGTGCTTTGCTCAGAGACCTCTGCTGTTTAAGTTTGTCCCCCTTCCCTGTTCTTTCTCCCCCAGCCTGCCTGTTGTATGCTTCAGCACATATCATTGAATGTGTGGTGTATTTTCAGACACGTGATTCATTGTCTGTTTTTTATCAGAATGTAAATTTTGTGGTGGCATGGTTATTTTTTTGTTCGTTTGTGTTTTTGTTTTTCAATGTCTAGCTGTACAGTGGATACTATTAGCTGAATTAGTGATCAGTTTAAGCTTTCAAGCCGGGCATGGTGGCGCACGCCTTTAATCCCAGCACTTGGGCTTTAATCCCGCACTTGGGCGGCTGAGGTAGGTGGAAAATTGTGAGTTCGAGGTCAGCTTGGGTTACAATGCGAGTGCAAGGCGGCCTGAGCTACATAGTGCGACCCTGCCTCAAAAAACTAGGGCCGGGAGTTTGGCTCAGCGGCTTAAGTGCCTGTCTGGCAAGCGTGAGGCTGTGAGTTCAATGCCCGGTGCCACAAAAAAAAAAAAAAAAAAAAAACCAAAAAAACCTTCCTGCTCCTGCTGTTGTGCAGAGAACTCTACATTATCTTGTTTTCAGAGCGGTGATCTCCATTTTACTTAGCTAGAAGCTGAGGCCCGGAGCTGAAATAACTTGTCCAGAGTAGATGATGGCAGAGCACATTCACAAATCAAAGTGCAGCTCATTGCTGTCTATGGAAACTATGATGCAAGGCACATGTGTAATTTAAAGTTCCCTGGGAGCCTCACTGAGAACTAAAAGGAAAGTGAAGATTTGGTATATCCAAAATACTACAATTTCAACATGGAATCACTATAAAAATTATTAGCTATTTATTTCCCCAAGTGGAATCGATGGACTCCACTGTGTGTTTGACATTGACAGTACGTCACCGTTCAGCCCAGGCACGTATTGAGCACTCGCTAGCCCGTGTGGTTAGTGGCTACTCTGCTGGGCATCTCAGGTTCAGCGGACTTCATGTTCTGTGCTCTTGCAACTCAACTTGCTGCTTCCTCTTCTGTTGGGGGAGGATGATAAGCAGTATCTAGGTCTCACGTTTATAGAGGCTGACCATTTGCAAACAGCTTATCAGCTCATCTGACTTTTCAGTTACGTGAGGAAGTGCGTCAGGTACGATACCTGGCCAGCAAACTAGCACAGAGCTTTTTATTGATGACAGTGTCATGTTCTGGAGAGCTTCGTAGCTTGTCCACCTTTACACGGTTGCTGCTTGGCAGGCTCCTGTGAGCCTGCATCCTCCTGGGCGCGGCTTGTGGACGGAGCAGCAGGTGCCTGGCTGGCAGGGAAGGTGGGAAGGAGCCCTGCTGGGCTTTCCCAGGGCTTGGGGTGGTCCTGCAGGAGACAGGTGTGCCTGGTCATGGGCGTGCACCTGCTTCGGGGGCGCTCACTCTGTCGGAGATGCCCCAGATTCTTCATTATAGATTTTAGTCCATCCCATTTGCCCTTTGTGTTTTGAACTCTGACCCTAATTCATTATTTCTACTCTCAAACAGGGTTCCTTTTAAGACAATGTCCCCCAGAGTCTCTGTTGGAAATCCCCGTCTCTTTCCTGATAAATAATTTTTAAAAAATGGATGAAAATACTTTGACTTGCTGACTTGATTGTCCGAGGACAAGATGGTAACACCTAGGGGGTGAAGAAAAGATTGCCTCATTTTCGCCAGGATTCTTTATGTCTCAGTTAAAGGGGGCACTGTCGTAGTTGTCTCTGGGAGTGCTGGGAAAGCCTTGCTGTTCTTGGATGCTGTGTGGGCCTCGGATGGCTGAGATGTGGGAGCCCCTGCCCAGCATTGCAACATGAGCGAGGTTAGGACCACTCCATGGAGCGCTGCAGTTTATCTTATAAATTAGGGTTAATCTCTTTATAATGTCTTGGACTTACATTTGTTTAAGATGGCTAAGTCTCCTCTAGGGTTTTTCCCTGATTGATAGTAGTTTTTTCACTGACCGCAAGTTGTGCTCATTTTTGTATGTGGCCTCTTTGGTACTTTTTTCGGGTGGGTGTGGCCGCAGTGTTGGATCCAAACCACATGCGCCTGCAGGATCACGTCAGTGGTTCCTCTCTGATTCAGAGCTTGACATTTGGATTTATTCCTCTTCTCTCTCCTTTGGAGCAGCAGTGTTCTTTCATGAATGGAATGAAGACTTTTGTTGGGGAGTTAGTAATTGTGCCAGGCTTTTAAAATTATCCTTTTAAAATGTAAAAGCCTGAAGTTCGTATGAATTGGGAAATCTGTCCATTCCAAGTACCTAGGCTGCTTAGCCTTCTGTGGTACTGAAGGTTTCTGAGGAGTGGGCGCTCAGCAGGACAACTGGAGAAGACAAAGGAAATCAGAGGGGAGGCAGGGGGAGGTGGGCAGCAGGATATGATCACAGTATGTGAACTGTGAACATGCCATGCATGTGTGGAAATGTCCCTGTGAAGTGCATTATTCTGAATTTTAAGATGCACTAATAAAAAGCTGATTTAAAAAAGGCCTTACCAGAGTAAAAGTTGGATGAGCTGAGTAATCTGAGTAGCCGCTTTTTTCCGCTTTTCCCTAGCAGTAGTCCTGTGTGAGCAGTGTCTTTTCTTGTTCATTCTCTTGCCTGTATTCTGATCAGAAACAATCAGATTCTCCACCATTAGAAATTTATTCCATTTAGCTGGGCGTGGTGGCACATGCCTTTAATCCCAGCACTTGGGTAGGCTGAGGCAGGAGGATTGTTTTGAGTTCCAGACCAGCCTGGGCTACAAAGTGAGTTCAAGGCCAGCCTGAACTGCATAATGAGACCCTGCCTCAAAAAATAGGGCCGGGGATTTAGCTCAGTGGCTTAAGCGCCTGCCTGGCAGGCGCGAGGTTGTGGGTTCCATCCCTGGTACAAAAAAAAAAAAAAGAAAAGAAAAGAAATTTATTCCTTTTAAAGTCTAAAGAGATGGTGGCACACACCTGGATTCTCAGCACTCAGGAGGCTGAGGCAGGATAATTGCTGTGAGTTCGAAACCAGCTAGGGATACATAGTGAGTTCAGCCCAGCCTCATCTACATAATGAAATTCTGTCTTAAAAAACCAAACCAAAACAACAACAAAAATAAAACTTAAAAAACCAAAACCAAAAAAAAATCTGAATATTCTACCAATTAATATGTTCTTGTAAACTGGGCAGAGTTTTAGCATTGGTAGATGATACAAGGATTAGTTGAAGTAAGTACAGAATGGAATTTTGGTAGTGTAGGCAAAGAAAAATAGCAGTTGGTGGGGTAGTTAAGATAGCAACAAAAATCGTATTGTATTTTTTCTTAACTAAGTGAACTGGGGTAGGTATTCAGGTGATTTGTTACTAATCAAAGAACAGGTTATCTACTCATCTGTATCCCATTTGCTTGAAGTTACAGTTAATAGCGTTCTACAGTGGGAACAGGAAATAAACTTCGATGGAGTGTAAGTACTGCATGAAGAGTAAAATCAGGATCAGTTAACAATGATATGAAAACATAAGACCTAAAATAAGAATGGATAGAATTTAAGATTGATGGATATTATGGTATTGTCACGATGCATTTAAATCACTTGGGAAACTTTTGTTTTAGGGAGGTGGTGTACGGGTACTGAACCCAGGGCACTCTACCACTGAGCTATATCTCCAGACCATTTTATATTTTACTTTTTGACAGGATCTCACTGGGTCAGTCAATCTGGGCTTGAAATTATGATCTTTCTGCCTCAGCCTTCCAAGTAGGTGGAATTACAAGGATGAGCTGCTGCATTGGCTTTGCTTGGTAAACTTAAACATACCCCTTTAAAAAAATGGTTGAGTGACTTTATTGTACTTGCTTTGGGAGAAGGCTGGGCATTGGTAGTCTTGAGAGCTCTGTAAGGGAAGCTAGTTGAAGCCAGAATTGATACTAATTAGCGTGGATCATGACTTAAGCCTTACATAGACAATGATTCTTAAACTTCATTGGAAATCAAAATCTCCTGTGGTACTCATTAAAAATAGTTTCTTGGTCCTCACAAAAATTCTGCCCAGGGTCTGCTGCAAGATTTTAGACTGCCCTTTGAGAAATGCTCTTACAGGTCTAGGATGCTGGATAATAAGATGGCTAGGAACTAATGGGTGGGATAGGTTTCCTGGAAAGTGGGGGTAAGAGTAAGTTTCTAATGTTTAAGGTATGTAAGAAAACTGAGTGGGAAGGTGTAATACAAGAGTACTTACAATGGCAGTGCATAAATTAAATTGGACGCTGCAGAGAAGATTAGCCTGGCCCCTGCACAAAGATGATGTCAAATTCATGAAACATTCCATATTTTTAGACCATAATGTTAAGTGAAATAAATCAGATGCATGAGCTTGAATGTTGCATGGTTTTTTTTATGAGAAACCCAAAAGATAAAGAACAAAGTAAAAGATAGATGATAGTGATATAGGGGAACGATCTCGGTGTAAGACCTCCAAATGATATAGGGGAATGAAACTCCCAACCTATTATATGTCCAGCGCGAGTTCGTGTTCTCCAAAATCGAAGAATGAATTTTAGGAACAACGGAGGGTAAGAGCAGAATATATTTATTGCAAGGAAGAAAGCTTTTGTCTGAGGGACAGAAGGGAGTCTGAGTGGGTTGCTGAAGACTATCTTTTCTAGTGACTTATAGAGCAAAACCGTGATGGGGAAAACTGGGAACTCACAAGGCAGATGGGCTTGAGGTGGGACAGAACTGTGGTCAGCCAGTAAGATTAATTGTTTAGGTAAAATTGACCAAATCAAGGACAAATGGGGAAGCGAATCACGTAGTAAGCGAGCATTCTTATGGATTAGGGGATTGGGATGGTAATTTCTGTCTTCTCAAGATGATCCATCCCTAATCCCTAATGCTTATACTTAGGGTGTGGTTGCATTTGTTTTGCCTTTTGTCTTGAGATTTGGCCCACAGCAAGAGGTGTGTGTCTCTTCCAAGGTCACAAGACATCTGGTCCTCTGTACCGGTTCCTTTGAGGGCCTAGCCCTGTCTGACTGCCTATAATATTTCTGTCTAACTCAGTTGCCTGTAACAATAGGAAGAAAGGAGATCTTTTTCAAGTGACAAAGAGAAGGCAGGGGCAAGGAAGGGGAAGAAAGGGGACGGAAAAGGGATTGGGATGTGTTTTGTACATGTACCAACTCCCTATAAGGAATGTAGGCATACTGGGAATGCATATTAGTAAAAATGAAAACTGAAAAAATATAGTACAAAATATGTTGGGGGTTTCAATACTGTTCATTTTGTGAAGGACTCATGTGAGATAAGGTTGGGGAAGTAGCCTTTGATACCTCTCAAGGAGTTTAGATTTTATCTTCTTAGACTCAGAGAGATGGGAGGTTGGCGATTGTGGTCTGAGCTATCCACGGAGATCAGAAAAACGTACTGCAAAGCATGGGTGCCCCTAACACTGTGTGCAAAGATTGCTCCAAGGGAAGCGGCTTGGGAAGTACTGGCTAATTGTGTGTTAGCTCTCCTAAAGCAATAGTGACTTTATTATAAAGAAATGGGGTCTTGCTCTGTTGCCTGACTCTGAAGATCTGGGCTGCAGAGGTCCTACCGCTTCAGTCTCCTGAGTAGCTGGGACTACAGGTGCATGCCACCATGCCTGGCGATTTCTGAACTAACACCACCAAACTGGGAAAAAATTGATTCTGTAAACATTTAGGGGATATAGGTTATTTTTCACTAGCAATGCTTGTCCACAGGGAGTGTTTTGAAATATATTTTGGACAGTGGAAGCCACCAAATATCTAATAAAAGTAGGAACTGCTTTTCCATAAAAATATACACATCACCTTGCTTATAATTTGAGGGCTTTTGGACACTGTCTGTTCATAATATCTGTTGGTATTTATAGACTCCAGGTTAATCCTTGGAATAGACCAAATGGTTACATTTTAGGTGAGTGGAGAAATATGGGAGTTTATAACACTTCTCATTCTTATTAGCTGTGGTTCTTCATAATATAGGAGTAATTTAACTTGTAGTTAGAAAATGTTTTTCAGTGAAATCGGCATAATCCATAACCATGTGTTTCTGTATCACAGTGCTAGAAAATGCACATTAGAACAGGGGTGTATGTATCTCAGTGTGGGTCCATTTTCATTCCTGACAGAATGCAGTAGTTTGTGTGTCTATTGTGTTAGGTCTTTTGAAGAAAGAGACACAAGATGGGATTTAACCCAGCAATTCTCAGAGTGCTGTAGAAGAAGCTGTTTGAAAACAGTTATCTGAGATCAAAGTTGTTCTCTAATTTGTGACATGGTCTGGTCCATCTTGGATATGTACTATGCAAGGATGGTATTAAACCAAATCAAGCAGTAAAGAGAAGCTGTGTAGCTTTGTTGAAACCCACCACTTCCTAAATTTATTTAACTAGGACTTCTTTTTCTGACAACTTTTACTTCTTGGCAAAGTTGGTAAATATTAATATAACTTCTTTTAAGTAAGTAGTTTGGGTGAAATATAAATGAAGCCTTAATATGTGTGAGTGCAGAGCTTACTTTTTCTTTTTAAGAACAGATGGAGAAAGTTATATAGCAACTCTGGGTCAGAACTTAGTTTCCCTGTATATTTAGTGGCAGAATTTTGGGAAACAGTTGTAGTTGGTCCTATAAAAGAACACAAGGATATAGCAAGAAGTCATCAAGAGTCATGTTAAAATAAAAGAAAAATACAACTTTTTTTTTTTTTTTTTTAGAAAAATACAACTTCTAACCTGTGACTTTTGCTCAAGTGGAGTCTTTTCTCTAGCAAAAATGCACCTTTGAAAATAATCATGGTGAAGGGAAAACATACTTTAATGATCAGGGGATGGATTTTAAGTAAGAAGGCAGGCAAATCACAGCAAAAATAATTCATCCCCGAATTATTTTTAGAATTATTCATTTCAGATTTATTTTCAAACATTTAATTGTTTCAGCTCATATATTGAATGCTGAATTAACACCTGTATTTGGCTGGTCTGTGTCCTAGGTACTGAGTATTCAGGATAGGATAAGAGATGGTTCTTGACTTTGAGAGGCCTGTATTTTGGGTACGAGTCACTTTGTCCTTGCAGTTGTGCCATGGGTGTCACCTTTGTCCTCTCTGGGCCCCCTCTCCTGCAGACTTCTCCCTGAGTTGCTACCCCAACCCACCACAGCCCTGGTTCAGGCCAGATGCATCACACAGCCCTCTGAGCATGGCAACACTGAACCTTGCTCGATTATTATTTTTTTTTTTTTTAGTTTTAAAACAAAAGAATGAAAATGATGTTACAAAATTTCAAAACAAAATCATAGGAGATTAGCAGTGGTTAATATATTGTGTATTGTTATCTTCAAAGTAGTTGCCCAGATTTTGATTACGTTTTAAAACATTTCCTGCTAAGAACATGCAAGTGGTTTGAGTGTCTGGAAATATTGTAGATCTACAAGTCCAGTAACCCATGTTAAAGACCCTGTTAGCATGAACTTGATGGTCACTTGCAAGTTCCTCGTTTGTATCACAACAGTCTCCCTAATTAAAGAAAAAAGTAATTAGATAGTTGGGATTTAGTGAATTTTGTACTTACTAGATTTTTTTTTTTTTGAGGAACAAGAGGCTAACAGCCTAAAACATTTAGATCATTTCAGCAAAGTAGTCTACCAGGTTTTCTATTTTTTTTTTTAAAGAAATTGTTGCCATTTTAAAGTAGAAGTGATAGAAACTGAATGAATTGGAGAACAACCTCTGTGTTTGAATGTTTTTATTTAAATGTTTAAGAACTTGTAAATTATGGAAGATAAGCTAAGTAGTGTGATAACATCCTTATTTACTGTTTCTTTCTTTCTTTCTTTCTTTTTTTTTTTTTTGGTACCAGGGATGGAACTCACAACCTTGCACCTGCCAAGCAGGCGCTTAAGCCACTGAGCTAAATCCCCAGCCCTGTTTTTTGAGACAGGGTCTCATTATGCAGTTCAGGCTGGCCTTGAACTCACTTTGCAGCCCGGGCTGGTCTGGAACTCACAATGATCTTCCTGCCTCAGCCTCCCGAGTGCTGGGATTAAAGGTGTGTGCCACCATGCCCCACTAACATCCTTACTTTCAAGAACTGGTTGATACCTTAAAATAGCATGGATTTGTTTCAATGGTGAGCCATTCTCTCACCGTGACTAGCAGTTCAGGTCTTTAGAGAAATTACTTGGTAAATGTTCTTGAAGAAAAAGAAAAAAATATCGTAGCTTTTAATTGTGAACTGAACTTTTTTTTTGAAGGTCTTGCTATGTAGTTCAGACTGGCGTTGGGCTCACTGTGTAGCCTAGGCTGGCCTCAAACTCATAGCGTTCCTCCTGTCTTGGCCTCTCAAGTGGGATTACAGGCGTGCACCACCATGCCTGGTTGAACTTAATGTTCTTATAGTTCTCTATTCTTTGTGGCTTTAATAATACTAAAAGTAAGTACATATCGAGCAGCCTTACTTTGAATATGTGCCATAGTGCTTTTCTTTTTTTTTTTTTTTTTTTTTTTTTTTGCGGCACTGGGGATTGAACTCACAACCTTGCGCTTGCCAGGGCAGGCGCTTAAGCCGCTGAGCCAAACTCCCCAGCCCTGGTTTTTTGAGGCAGGGTCGCACTATGTAGCTCAGGCCGGCCTTGCGCTCGCGTTGTAGCCCAAGCCGGCCTCGAACTCACAACGCTCCG